>ML780232.1:1613558-1643069 GCA_009831015.1 Picea engelmannii
CTAGTCTCCTATATATACCAAGGAGACATTTTCATTTTGAATCATCTTGTACTTGAACATTTAAGTGGGGTAAAAGGAGGTTGCCCCCTCGAAGAGGCTTATTATCTGAAATTGTCTCTTTTTCAAGGCATTGAGTACTTTTTATGAGGTTTTTCTATGCTATATTGATATTTGGTTCCTAACAGGTCTGATCCATTCAGATTCTTCGTCTGGTTCTATAATTCCTGCTTCCAACATTCTATCTAATTCGGTCTTAACTTTCTGCTTGTACTTGGGATTCAGTTTGTAAGGCCTTTGATTGATAGGCCTTGCATCTTCTTTCAAAGGAATATTAATTTCTCCCATGGGCCCTTTAATTCTCTTCATGTCTATGAACTTGGTTGGAAATAAGTCTTGATACTCGTGCAATAGTTCTGTAATCTTACTAATAGTAACATCATCCCAATAGTCTCCAACATTTTCCAACTTAGGTGTTTTCTCTGTTCCAATATTAACCTTCTTAATTTGAATAGGCTTCCCATCAAAAGGTAATTCAATCCTTGACCCTTCTATATCTCTTTGTCCTTCTGTTTCTGAAATGTTCACATTCCTAGGGTCATCATCCTCCTTGGAATTAATATTATAACAACCCTGTAACTGCTGAAGAGGCATAGTCCATTCATATTCTTCTTGTTCAAGAGGGGGGTTAGGTGCATCCTCAAAGACCTTCTGTCTTACAATTTGTAAAGAATGATCTACTGTGGGGTACTGAATTTCAAATAGGAACGTAGCTATAAAGTTTTGGGTCATACCATACCAATCTTTAGTGATTAAGCACCGTTCTTCTTGAAGATACCAGTTGATAGGTGTAGTATCTAAGGTGTTAAAAAACTTATGTACCCACTGTTCTTTAGGAATGTTGATCCAGGCTTCCTCACAACTTCACACATGGTCCTTAGGACAACTTTGACCTGTGTATCGAACTTCAGAACCTTCAACTTGGTATGAAAAGTGCACTGTCAACAAGGTGCGACATTGTACACACTCCATGATGTTCTTCTTGTGTGTTCCCCACCATCTAGCTGGCGTTTCTTTTAAGGCTGAATATAGTGCCAACAACTTCTGTTGTACTAGTACAATTCCTTCAAATTCAAATATAAATGTCTCTAAATTATTCAAGCCATCAAATGTAGGAATATTACTTACTTCTATGCCAATCTAGCGAATTGCCTTAGTCAATATGGCACACCTCTGCGTAGAGACTTCATACATTCTGTTCTCCCAATTTTCCAATGATTATTTTGAATCTAAAGAACATGCGCTTTCACTTCGCCAACTTAGATTTCCATCTGTTGTAGGATTAATATAATCCTACTGTCGTAAATATTTACAGAATGTACAATAAATATTGGTGGGTGTCTGGACATATTTTTGCATATAATAACATTCACCAGGGTGATGTTTAGTTCTACATACCTCGCACCATGGTAAATTAGCCTGCTTCAAAGTGTTAGGAGCCCTAGAGTCCAAGTATTCATTAAATAAAGGAAAATGTTCTTTGTCATGGCCCTCTTCTTTACATCCGATACGCCAGATGTCTTATCTTTTCTCTTTTCCTCTGTCTTTCTTCATGTCTTCAACCTATAAAGATAAACTAGTTAATTGATTCAAAATCTGACTCATACCTAGACTGGATTCTCCTACAGGGGCTTCTTCTAGTTTCATGGAAATATCTAATGCCTCATCTTGCGAAGCGACCTTCTGTTACATTAGAGGAACCCTAATGTGTGGCAGGAGGGCATTGATGAACCATTCCTTATGTTGTTCGTTTGGAATATGAAAAATTAAACGGCTTGTCAAGGTCTTAAACCTCTGATCAAATTCCCAAACAGCTTCAATCACCTTCTTCTTGATTTCTTTCAACTCTGTAATGCACTACGAATCTAAATTAGGCTTCTTGATATCTGCACTCAACGCAGTCTTAATTCCATTCAATGCTCTAGGATGTCTAGATGTAGTAGCAAACTTCATATACCAACTCAGTGCACGGTCTCTCAAGGTAGTACTAAAATGATCTCTCTTAACAACTTCATAATTTACTTGTTTAATGCTCCATACAACTTCGCATATGAACTAGTGTTGTTCAGGATCCTTAGATCCATCTCCTCTGAAAATAGGTAACCTCATTTCATCTGCCATTGATTTTCCTTGGTTTCTCGACTGAGTCTGTACTAAATTACTTGTGATAGTAATCTAAGTGCTCTGATTACTCTGGCTACTCTGGTTACTCTGGTTACTTGGTGCTACTAAAACAATATGAGGAGTAGAAATACTTACTTCGGCAGTAGGCACAATACTTGAAGTTCCTGGTTCTTCTCGGCGAGGTTCTTCAGCCTCTACTTCCTCTGACTTGCAAACTCTGAATACTCTTCGTCTGATTGCTCTGCTTCTTCTCCACTATAGAATCCTTCATCTTGTGATAATGGACCATAACTCTTCTTAAATAGATTCACAAGAGGAATCTTTCTGAATGATTTCCCACTGTGCGTGTGTCCAGCCTCTGTGTCACTATCACTGTCTAAATTCTTGAACATTAGATTTAAAATCTAACTGATTACTGTATCTCCAATATATTATTCTCATGCAATAACATCTTAATATTCAACTTCAAAAATTGTAGAAACTTTCCTCTAGGTCTCTTGAAGAAATACCTCTCTCCTTGACTATATGATTCCACTCTGCCAACAAAAGATTCAGTAATGTACCCTCCAATAGTGCTATCAAACCAGAGATTCACTACCCTTGACACAACGTTATCAACTTTCTTGAATTTCTTAATCAAAGTTGATGTCCAAACCATAGGTGGTCTAGATCTGATTTCAAATTGAGTGTTTGCTAGTCTGGCTAACCACTCGTACAACTCTTGATGAACTCCTACAAAAAAAATCTCGTGCACATCAGTAAAGATGTACCTTCCCAACCAGTCTTTTGTACTAATGCTAGGGTTCTTGTTCTAAGCTTCGACGAAGTCCCTTTCTTTTTCTTCTGTCCACTTCTGAATTTATGTCTTCGATGGAAACCACCTTGAAATTCCCTCAAGAAGATCCTGGTCCCGACAATAGAACCATTTGTTGGCCCAAGGGCAGACCCAGGGTTCAACTCTAACAGCGCACCAACAAACCCTAACTACTATCCCTTACGACAATACTTGCGAAGAATATGAAGTCTCACCCGAAGTAGCAATAGGGGGGTTGCAGGACACATGTGTCTACAACCAGAGGAAATGCAAAATGATTCCAAAACAATAACAAAAAATAGAGTAGAGATTCTTAACAATATTATGCTTAAATTTGCGAAGTAAGTTATATCTTCTTATCTTCAACAGGAAAAATAACAGTGCAATAACAATATAAAAATAGCAAAGCATCAATCACATGGAGCAACAAGATTTTACATGGTTCACCCTCTCCCTAGGGATATGTCCACAAAACTGTGTTTATTGATAGAATAGATAAAGATATACAGTTCTATCTGGCCACTCAACTGCAGATCATTCTCTCTCTTCCTCTTTATTTCCTATCCCTGCACACCCAGCTACAGAGTCGATCTTCGCACCCAGCTAAAGACCCAAAATACGATAATGTCCTAAAACATAACACTTCTACATATCAACACCCCTATTGCCTCCTATCTCAACTCTTTTAGACCTCTATTTATACATTCCATGACTCTTAGAAAACCATGGACTGAAGCCCAGGTGCCAAAACCCTAGATCCACATTGCCAAAACCCTAGGTCCACATAACCCTCATTTTAAGGACTTCACTGACCTATTCTTCCTTCTTCTCCACGAAGTGCTCCAAAGCACCCATTAATGTCTTCTTCCGCTGGTTGACTTGTCCATGATCTATCTTCTTTGTTGCTTCATCTTCCTTGATCTTCTCTTTCAACGTCTTTCTTTCCTTTACTTCATTCCTTCTTTTATTCTTCTTTAACCACTTCGACCCTTCCTCGGTTTGTGTGCCTTTCGTGCACTTCATACTTTGTCTTTCATCTTCCTTAATCTTCTCTTTCTTCCTTAATACACGACCAAGGCCAACAAGAACCCTCAATGCATTTTATTAGATAGAAAAAATAGTCTCTCTCTTTACATTACATAGCCACACACACACACACACACACACACACACATATATGGATGATATACAATTACTGGTTGTTTACATTCTTTAACTATTTGGTCAGTTGAACTTAACTATCTATTTGATTGACTTCCTTGACCGACTTATATAGCTGACTTGACTAGTGGACTAACAGGTCTAGTTGGTAGAGCCAACTAGCCCCTACAACATCTCCCCCCCCTCAATTCCTTACTCATCCCGAGCAAGGGGGGAGTGTGGCTATTACATTGAAGTTTTTTGATAAACTTTACCGGTGCCCTCAAAGAGTTTTTCACTAGTAGGTTATATCATCTTTGAAGATTTTACAATATGAGATGAGAAATAGAGTGAAAGAAAGAGAAAATATGTTGATGCCGACCAGTGTTGGAATCTCTTTGCTTGGATGTCACCTGATTGTTCATGGATTTCCTTCTAGTTGCACGATTTGTTCATGTGTTTCTTTAGGAATCTCCCACTCATGTATTATGAGATTTGGTGGTAGTGGTGTCATTTTAACTTGTATATGTGATTCCTCTGATCCTTAAATTATTACCTCTGAATTTCTTGACTAATGGATAGTAGCTGGAATGTTTGACTAAGAGGGAATGGGATTGAAGAAATGGAACTTTGTTTGAAAGGTCAATGTAGCCTTCGACTTTTTTGCAGGATGATTTAGTAGGCCTCCAAATGTTGTCTGATAAATACTTGGAGCTATTTGTTGCAAATGTTGTGAAAATATATTCCATTCTTCAATGGAGTATTGCACCTCTATCCCCATTGATTTTGGTTTCCCCAAAAAATACAATTTGTTGGTCAAGGGGGATTCTTTCACAGTAGTTGACTCAAGGTCAAAATTCTGCTCACCTTTTGACATTTTTTGTTTAGCTTGGTCAAGGTGCTTGATGGGTTTCTTTGATACGTCCTGAGCTTTAGTCATCTCCCTTAGCCATTATTTATCTTGTTTGGACAATTTTGTTTCCACTTCCTTTTCTTTTGTGATATGGGTCGATATGGTTTCTTTGAATTTTGTGTCAGCGACGATCTCTCTTGTTTTCCTTAGATTAACAATTATTGTACTTTGTGCTTTAAGCTTGTTGTAGGTTGAAGAGAAGTATGATGGCCAATTGTTGAGTATAGTTTTGAGGATTGCTTCCTGTGAGTTGGCCAATTCTAGTTGTTGTTGTATTTCCTTGAATTTTCCATTCTCCGACTACATAATTGTTGTTGTTTTCTAAGCCAATCTAGCCTGATTTCTCCTTATTAGTCTGTTGTGTAGTTACTTGATTTATTTGTTTTCCTATCTTAGGTGATGGATTTCCAACTGATTGTTGGCACTAGTGGTTATGAATTATTTGAACACGATTTTGATTGTTGCAAGAGGGTCGAATTCTTATGTCAGGTGTTCAATTACCATTTTTTCTTTAGTGATCTGAGTGCAGTCTGTCAATATCTATTTCTCCTTGTTTCTCCTTGCTGTCAGTCAGGAACCATCTCTGAGGTCCCTTTTCCATATATTTGTGGCTTCTTTTATTACTTCATCATATATGTCGATAACCTATTCATTTTATGCGACTGATGGGTCGAATATTGTTTTTGCAGGAGGATATTTCAACCTAACTTGCTTGAAGGTTGTAAATGTAATATACTTTGGAATATTGTCCCTCTCATGTATGGTATTTTTATTTTTACTACCCTTTTTTATAGGTTCTTTCAACATCATTTCCTTTGTTTGGATATTACTTCCCTTTTTTTTGATAAGTATTCTCCCCTGATTATGGTTGCGTGAGGGGGTTCTTCCTACCATCATTTGTCTCTTGACCTTGTTCCTGATTTTTCTTTGTATTTCCATTCTGTTATGGGGGACTCGACTGGTATTTCTGAAGAATTTCCAAAGGGGTATTATCTTGTGGAGGTCTTCCATCCTTGAGAGATTTTTCACCATCATTATTATCTATGTTTTCTTTGTCGATGTGATGATCAATCGATTGTTCCTCTTCTGATTGTTTATCTTGCTTAGACTTCTCTGATTCTTTATCAAATTTCTCAGGGGATCTGATTTCTCCAATGGTTGTGCATTAATGTTTATTGACCCTTGTGTGTATGCGGTTGTCTCTGCATGCTCTAAAGTGATTACTGTTGTGGTTGGGTCGGGGTAGAATGACCAACCTTATTTTCTAGGGTCAACTTCAGGTTGTGTCGAGTCGATTGGATTTGACCTATCTAATGGGGTCGAATTGACTACGATATTTTTCTTTGTGGTTCCATTATGTAGGTTATGTTCTACCTTGTCCAACTGCGAGTGCGATGCACTTTCTTGACTATTGTAATTAGAGGGGAGATCCAAAATAGTTTCCTCTGAGGATACTTGTCATTTCCCTACCCTTAATATATTCTTATGTTTCTTCATTTCCTTTGTTGCAATTGTTTCCTCAATGATTAGAGTCACATTAGGTGGTGATGACTCTCTTGTAAAATCAATGGTTTTTATGTGTGTGCAATACTTCTTCGGAATGTGATACTAACTAGGTTCAGGTCAAATAATTTTGATCGATGTGTTGCAATTGGCATTGACTGACCTGTACTTTGTTCTTGGTGATCCACGATTCTTTTTTTTTTTTATACTTCCTTGTTTCTATTTAATTTTCCAATGTTGCCTTAATATTTCTTGCTTTGGCCTTATTCACGTCTGTTGTTACCATCATCTCTTGAAATTGATGCCCAATACTTGAATTCAAAAAAATTTCTTGTGATAGGCTGATCCTGTCGAGTCTCCTTTACTTTCAGTGGATTTTTTGTGGCTAATTTATTGGTGAAGGAAGCAATTTTTTTCTATTATTAATGGGTCATTGAAGTATAACACACTATCTGACTTGAACGTTTCTTGCTAGATGATATTTATATCTTTCAGGTTTGCCTCAAAGTTGACAACCTGTTTACCCCTGACTTCGTTTTCCTATTGTTTCCTCTTGGTCAGAGTCTTTTTTGATGGTGCACTTGCTTCCATGTCCAAATTTGGGATAAATAGTACTATATATAGGGACACTTCTCTTTATTCCTCCTATTCTCCATCTATCAAGGGTGTTAAGATGGTTGAATTATCACTTAGGACCTTTGGTGGAATTGACACTTCAAATCCCATTTGTTTATCGAGATCCTAAAATATTTGGAGCTTCATTTGATGATATTCTAATTCTTTTGGCATTGGCCCCCCACTGACTCCACACTAGAACTTGGTGAAGTCAAGGCTTAATTGAATATGGACACTCGGTCGTAATTCCCTTCAAACTTTCTTCTCCACTCTCCACTTGAGTGAGACATTCTTTAGATGATTTACCCAACACTTAAGCATTACCTTGGTTGGGGTAGACTTTGATGATCTAATTGCTCCAGGTGAAAAAGTGGCATAGTTTTTCATAGTCAGTGTCTATTTTAGGGTAAATGCAGGCTCCACAACTAAGATGAGATGGCTTATGGTGATGCATATTAACAGTGATGGAAATTTGATGGCCCTACCATTCTATTGATAGTCCTTGCAGTTTATTTTGATAAGTGCAACTAAGTGCTCTTCCCAGTCGAACTATGCCCCCGACTCAAGGATTTGTTTGTTTGTTTCCAACATTGTGAGCTTCACATATGAAACATGACTTGTAGTTGTAAATCATAAAGAGGATATTATTTAGGTCCATTTCCTGCGGAGGTCGGTTAATCTGTTAATCAACAACCCTTTTGAATTTTTGGCTGAAGTTCCTCCCGTGAGAGCCTATATCTAGTCATTGGAGTTTATGGTTTTGGGGACACACATACCCCCATGTGGTATTCCAATGATTATTTGGATAAGAACTCCAGTGATTCTAACCAGGTGATTTAGCCAAAGATGTCCATTGTAATAGTGAATTATGATAAATTTTGCAGCTTCTTCCTTCCAACCGTTGAAATCTTTGATTTGAGGCATGCCTAGAAAATTTTAGATTCTTGCTTGTTAGAGGATTTTTTTTCCTCCTTCCATACATCAACTTCCATTCCCAACGTAGTGAAATTATTCTAGTGCCGAGACCAATTGATTTCTTTGATTCACAACCTACGACTATTCTACATGCGGGCTTCCAGATTAGTTGCACCTGCCTTGTCGAGTTTGGCCTTTTCCCATGGCTTGATTAAGGAATCTGATACTTGTCTTCTCATTCTTGGCATGACTATGATTTCCTATTGGTTGGATAGATATTTCTGAAGTTATGGAGTCAAATACATATCTTTGAATTTGATTCTCTGATTACTTGGGTGCTCTAGTGTAAACAACAATGAGGCAAAGTCATATGCCTCATCCATATTTATGGGCGAGAGATGGAGTGGGGAATTTAATTCATCTAGTGACATCATTAATTTGCATGCCTCAATCATAATTTCGAGTGTAATTATTGGTTCATGTGAGGGGACATCTATGTCAATGGAGGTATGGAGGTCGAACGTGTTTCATCGAGCTTTAATTGTATTAATGGTCTCCCACAAATTAGATGTTTCAACTAAGTCAGGTTTGTTTTCTCGAGGATTATGCCCGGCTTGGTCAACTTTCGTTGCTTGTATATATTGGTCATTTTCATTCTTCAGTTCATTAGAGGACCTATAGTCGATTCATCTGACCAAGTCAATTTCCCTTCTTTTATCGACTCGATTAGTGTTTGGATTTTTGAAGGCATGCTTTCTTTGTTGATTCACTTGATGATGTTCATGATCGATTGGTATATTATTTACGCAATCTCTTGCTTGATATGTTTCCCTCTCTCTTTATTTTTAGAACTCACACTTTGATTGATGAGTTTCTCATTCGACTGGGTGATGTACTTCTCTTTCAATGGATTGAATTATCCTCCTGTTTAAGTAATGGTGTAGGTCTTGTTTTGGTATTGACCTTGCTCTAGATTTCCGCGCCTCTTCTCTATTGGACTTTAATGATGACCATGGGCTTTGTTCTCTTATCATATTTGAATACGGTGGCATGAATGGATGCTTTCTTGGTTTGAGTTGGTCATATGTCTTGTAATTGTTGAATAATTTTTTGTATTGAATTTGAATAACCGACTTGTTTATTGCTTCTTAATTTTGTTTTTTTCTTAATCTTTTTCTTCTTTATTGCTTATCTTTTATTTTATTTTATTTTTTTCCCTTTTCTTTACTGATTCTTTCATTCTCAACTTCAACTTAGGTCACCCTGAGGGGTTTTTGACCTAATAGAGTCCTAGTGGTTGTTGGTCACTATAATTGCTTAATTAATTTTAAACAACCAAGTGAAACATAAATTATCAACCCAGGGAAGTATTTTGTTTCAAATATAGCCACGCACAGTATATGCTCAATCCCAAAAGCAACTTAATGTTGTAGTAAAGAAATCTATACTAACTATACTTGCTTGAATGAACTGAAGCTCTGAATTAAATCACAGGAAAGTAATCTCCCTATTGCAGTCCTTAAAGATCAATCTAAGAATCCTGGATTACATTAATTAATACTTGCAATCGGAAAGAACAACTATTTTGCAATCAGAGAACAGGACCCTTACTCTCAAACAGAGACTTCAGCATTAACACTCTTTCATGAAAACAATATTGCAGAAAACAATTAACTCTATTTAACAGAAAACAAAGCACACTTGTGAAGTTGAGGTCTGCAGAGAACAGGGCAGTCTGATTCCTTTCTTTCTGAGCAGGGATCTCTAACCCAGTTCTGGCTAACACTAAGGAAAGTCTACAGAGAATAGGATGCTTGGTTCTTTCCTTTCTGAGTAGGAACCCTTAATCCAATCCCAGGCTAACACACTTGTAAAGGCAAAGGAAATCTACAGAAGACTAGGTGTTGTAGTTCCTTTCTGTCTGAGCAGGAACACTTTAACCAAATCTCTGGCTAGCACACTTGCAGGGATAAAGGAAATCTACAAAAGATAAGGTGTTGTAGTCCCTTTCTGTCTGAGCAGGAACACTTTAACCAAATCTTTGGCTAACTCAAAGGCAAAGGAAATCTACAGAAGACAAGGTGTTGTAGTTCCTTTCTGTCTGAGCAGAAACACTTTGACCAGATCTCTGGCTAACTCAAAGGCAAAGGAAATCTACAGAAGACAAGGTGTTGTAGTTCCTTTCTGTCTGAGCAGGAACACTTTGACCAGATCTTTGGCTAACTCAAAGGCAAAGGAAATCTATAGAAGACAAGGTGTTGTAGTCCCTTTCTGTCTGAGAAGGAACACTTTGACCAAATCTCTGGCTAGCAGACTTGCAATAGGAAATGAATTCTACAGAGGGTATGATGTCTTGATCCCTTTATGTCTGAGCAAGGACCCTTAACCAATTCCCTGCTAGCCTCACAAAATCATCACACAAGATTGATAAAGAAAATTATGAATTTCTATCATTAACTAAAACAGAGTCAGTCGTGTTTCAACAAAGCGGAATTCATTAAAACAATGTTTCAGCAAACGATAGTTAAAAAAAATGTAAACATAAATTATACTAGCACACTTCTATATAATGGGTGAATCTTGTGATGAAGGTGGGCCCTCCCTTCTCACAAGATTCCCCTGAACAAAAAGCTAGAGAAGAATACTCAGAGCAGTTTTATATTCATCTGTCGAAATGTCACATTACAAATTGAAATAATATGATACGTCCCGCTTCTCTGGAGTTGCTTCAATGTATCAAAACTTGGATCCCTGAATGGTGATTTCCCCTGAATTTAAAGAGGAAATCCCTTCGATACAATCATTACAAAGCATATCTGAATCCTATCCTAAATCAGATCTTCTTTCTAAATCAGCATAGGATGTCCTATTCTTATGCAACTGATTGCTGTTACAGGAGCTGAACGAGGTATTGCTGTTACGGCTGGTGTAACAGCTCCTTCATTGCTGCTGATGCTGTTTCAGCATCGCGATTCATGGGCTGTTTCAGCCACGTGAATTGTGCTCTTGACTGTGTTGGCCTTGACCATTAACTGTAATGGCTTGTGTTTCAACATTTGCAATTCTGACTGTGTGACAGCTCCGTGTTTCAGCATCTGCGTCCTCGATCTGTGTAGCAGCTCCGTGTTTTGGCATATGCGACCTCGGACTGTGTAGCAGCTCCGTGTTTCGGCATATGCGACCTTGGACTGTGTAGCAGCATATGTTCAACAACAACGATCTTGGACAGTTCTGTGTTTCAGCACATGCTTCAAATGTTGATCTGCAATTATGGACACTTATGCACTTCTAAGCAATGGTTAAGTACAAAAGTAATGTAAAATATTATGCAAAACAGATTAAGCATATAGTAATGAGAAGGGACGTTGTATACCTTGGAATGATTAGATGAAGTGATATTATGAGTCTAAATATAGGTGATGAAGGGTATAATGATGGCAAAAAGTATGGGAAAAAAGGTACAATATGTGGTCCTAACAGTGGTGCTGCTGAAGAGGTTTTCACTAGGAGAAGTTGAGACTGCTATGTATTATGTTTTTTTAATCGGGTCCCATTGACTAATTTTTTGAAGGGGTGCCCTTGCAAGATTTTTAATTGTACTTCTCCCGTTGGTCAGATTTCCTCGACCACATATGGACCCAACCATGAATTTTATAACTTTCTTGGTTTTCCTTTTACTTGAATGTCATATAACAATACTAAGTCTCTGTCATTGATATTCTTCTTTTTAATATGTCGATTGTGCCAAGCTTTTGACTGATTCTTTTGGATTTCCTGATGTTGTTGTGCAAGCATCCTTTCTTCTTCTAATTGATTTAATTGATAGAAGTGTTGTCTTGTGTTAAACAGATGGCTGAATTCCAGGATGAACGATGTCCCTCCTATGTTAGTACAAAAGTGTAATTAAATTACAACTATTATAGTAAATATTTACACACTCCATACATATTGCTTTGATGGCCTTCCATTTCCCTCTGTAGACTTCATTTCCCCTTTTTGTCCACTCCAGAGATAAAAATACACATTTTTGTCCATAAACGTGACCTACCAGTTAGAAAGCTCATGTATGTACGTGAGATGCTCCATTACAACCCATGTCCATCGGGTTTGGTGCTCCAAAAATAAAAAAGTGTGTCGGGTTTCCATGCCATATCATAAGATCTATGATCCTTGACCTTCCATATACTAGAAACGCTCCAACTCGACCCTTAAATTCTATTTGGAGGCTATAAATTGAGCCATATACAAGCCTTGAAGCTATTAAAAAGACATCATCAAGAGAAAATACACTCTAGAGAAATTTCACCTCAATTGAGTCTGCATCCCTTTGTCCTTGAAAGTCTGAAATTCTTGTGTTCAACCCCCAAGCTCTTCCTATATTGTGATGGAGAACTTCATTGACTCCTACTTGTGATCTTGCCTTTGTGGAGGATTGAAGTGGTGGAGGCCCAAATAGAGGGACTTAGTTTCTCGGTTCCGATATGTGTCGTTATAGAAGTTTGTCACCTATGTACTTCTGTTGATTACATTAATAGAAATACTCTTTTCTCATCCAATTGATATCTTGAAAATATTTGCATTGCTATCCATGGGCGTATTTGTTAATTATGTTAATGGATTATGCTAATTTATATGCTAACATTATATATCATTTCCACATTCTTGTGTATCTTGGCTGTTGAGGACAAGTTGCAAGTATAAATCTTTGGTTTGCGTGCTCAACGATGGTCTTCTTCGGACGTCCATACGAGGTAGGCTTCTATCCTTCTCTTGTTAGCATTTCATTTATATAGCATAATTGAGATTAGATTTGATTTATGAGTGTCATTCCATATGTTGTGGCTTTCCCCTAGCCACAGAGATATTTTACTCCTAATAGAATTGGCAACTCCATTGGGGAGATCTCCTTTTTTTGGGTATTGGGTGTTTTTCTCCTTTATTTTCTCTCTGTTTTCTTGAGTTTCTCTATTCTTTGTTGCTTGATATCCTATATTTTTTTTATTTTATCTGAGTTTCATGGCCTAACCCTTTCCTTGGCAGTGTCTTCTTTGACATATGTTATATGTCTTCCTTTAGGGCACGTACATACACGAGTTGTCTTCCATTAGGGCGCGTACATACACGAGTTGTCTTCCTTTAGGGTGCGTACAATATTTTCTGAGTCTTTTTGGTTGAGTTTAGAGACTTCCAGGTGAGTTTTTCTAGTTGTTGATACTTCTTGGGTACCTATTCTGACTATTAAGTGCCTACAGAGTGATAGGAAGCTGCTTATTGGTGAATTCTTGGGAAAACTCTTTGTACTTATTTTTGTTGTCCTTGCATTTTGGGTCTAGGCAGTTACTTCTTGGTGTCCTGCTTGGCTTGTCTCTTGGTTCTTGCAATAGGGTATTTCTGAGAGGTTCTTTATTCAGTCCTTTCATTTTCATTCTATTATACTGAAAATACAAAAAAAAATCTTTTTTTGCATTTTTGTTTAAAGCATTTGCAATTTTGTTTAAAATTGCATTAGTTTTGGCATATTATGAAAGATTGCACTTCATTGAAATTGTAGAGATTGCATTTTAGAAACAACATTTAGAAGCATACCATCTCATTGAAAATCAAGACTAGTACTTAACAATGTTTTTACATTTGCTTATTTTTATATATGCTGAGTCATAATACCACCAGTTTCATGATCAAACCTCTTGACTAAGCATAATCCATTAAAATTAAAGCTGAATAATTAAAATTGTTTAGAAACAATTTTATTTTTCAGGGTACACAAACAAGTGTATGGCCTAGGGCCTTGGAATAGGATTTTGTGAGTAAACTTCTTGAAGGCTATACAATTGAATGTATGTGTCTGACCATGGAGTAGTGAAACCCATTATATAATTGGTGTCCTTAGGAACCTCCATTCACATCGGAGTTAAGCACGAGGTCACGTGAAGTTGGTTTTAGAGATAGTCCTCTAATACCTTCCTAGTATTAGAGATATTTATGGGGTTCTGTTCATATTTGGGGGTCTTTCTAGTGCCTTTACCTCCTTGAGAGGCGGTTCTTTCAATATTTTGAGGTTTGATACCCTTCCCATATGGTGGATTGGAATTGTGACTACTCTCCTGAGCATTGGTTATATTGTGGTGACTTTAGTTTCTTGACATAGGTAACCACATAGGTTGCTTGCAGGGGTTATTTTTCAAGTACCCTGGGTCAGATATAGATCAAACAACACACAAAATTTATGGAGGATTTCCTCTCTGGAGGGATCTGTCTGATTGCACTGTGAAGCCTACAAGGGTACTTATAACTGATTCTGACACCTCCACTCTATTGTTGCAGAATCTCAGGCCCCTCTTGGGAAAGGAATGCCTACTTTAGTTCAGGAGGTCCCTTTCAACCATCATATCTTGTTTGTGCGCATTGGCCTTTAGCTTTATTTAGGAGTGTTCTCTTTGATTATTAGTTGTCCTTAGGATTTTGTATTGTGCTGTGATTTTTTACTGTTATGGTTGGTGGAGCCCCCATGACTCCCTTAGCTAGCACTACCCATCCCATGGTCTCTACTTAGTCCATGGGGATGAATCCTTTTGTATTTTCGAGTGGTACGCTGAATCATAGTCCTTAGTCAATGCCCTGGGCCTCTAATCCTTTCTATTTTGGTATGCTAGACATGACTTCACACTTGTCATCCTTTGTTTCTTCGTCTTATGTGAATTCTAGTTTTGGGTATGGGGGCACGATGCCTTCTTATTCTCCCTTTTCATTTTGTGGGGATCATATCTCTCAACCATCTCCTATGGTAGGAGGTTGGAATCCTCCTTCCTATAGACCCAATCCTAGCTTCACTTTTCCAGGAGAAAGTGCTCAAATGGGTGGTCTTTCTACTTCTTATATTCTATCTATCATTCCTTCTTCCAGATTGTCGGCTCCTACGAATGATTTTCTCATGGAAAAACTCCCTCTAATCTCTGGTGTTTCATTAGGGGGGGTTAGTTTTACAGTATGCGAAACCCCTTGCATGGAATTCCTTTGTCCAGGGGCAACATATATCCTCACATGAGTAACCCATGTCATGTTTCTTTCTCCTCACAAGCGACTTCCTCGATGATGATGCCCGTACAACATTTTATGAATCAGTTGGGAGGAGGATTATATCCTACTGGGTAGTGCCATGGTGTATACTAGAACCTTTCTTGTCCCACAATATCTCAAAACCAGTCTTTCCTAGGACCATGGTCTCAGATGTCATAACCAACCACTGCAAGTCATGCTGGAAGCACAAGTCTAGTCACTGCAAGTCATACTGACATTAAGTAACCAACCTTTGAAAGTCATGTTGGAGACCTGAAACCAACCTCTACTAGTCATGTTGGAGACCTGTCACTAACCTCTACAAATCATGTCGGGGACAAGAAACCAACCACTGCAAGTCATGTTGGGGGCACAACTCTAGTCACTGCTAGTGACACTGGAAAAACATCACCAACCTATGCAGGTTATGTTGGAGATAAACTACTAGCCTCTGCAAGTCACATATGGAGCATGTCACCAACCACTACAAGTCATGTCAGGGGCATTGATACGATTGAGAAGCATAGAAGTATAGGACATAAGCCCAAGTTCCTTTTTATACTTTACAAAGGAGATCACCTAACTCATTTTTTCCCTGCTATTGTAATGGTATGAGAAGCGCAATCCTTGTCTAGTGTCCATTCGGGTTCTGATTCATCTTTGGTTTCCCAAAATTCCAATCCTTCTTTTGTTGATACACCATTCATGCTAATGAAATATTCAACTAACACCACTCTTGTTTTTGTGAGTTATGCGTCTCTTGACCATGTTGTCTCATATCCTATTCAACCAATGGTCATGATGATGCAATCTTCAGCCGACACCACTCCAGTTTTGGGGAGTGATGCATCTCTTGACCATGTTGTCTCACATCCTGTTCAACCAATGGTTGAAGAAATGGCCGTGTTGATGTAATATTCAGTCGATGCCTCTCTTCTCTTGGAGAGTGACAAGTCTAAGGAATTTACATTGCTGATGCAATCTTCGGTCAATCCCACTCTTCTTTTGGGGGGTGATGCATATTTCGACCATGTCCTTAACATTTCTAGTTATGTACCTTCTGAACAAGGGATCATTCCAATCTCTCTGAGTATGCTCCCTCCAAGTCCTAGGATGGTTTCCTTTGATTGGAATGATCTTGTAGGGCCTCACCTTCCTTCTTTTGCACCCTTTCAGATAATGGGTGTTCATCGATATATTTTAAATGAAGGATCCTCTGCAAGTATGTTATCCTCCTCGACTTGGCAAGTTTTTGGTTCTCCCAATCTTGTGTCATCTACTAGTGAGCTGGCAAATTTCAAAAGAAGAACTTCATGGGAGCCCTAGCCTCCCCCATTATATGATGCTTAGAACAACATCCTAGAGTCTTAGTTAAGCTCTTTTCAGACTCCAAAAAATGAAAATATTGTCGAGTGAACTTGTCTCTTTCACACTCATTAAATGGTTTTTAAAGGACATCTATTTGGTATAAGTTTAACCCTTTTCCATACTAAGTAGACTACTTACAGAAAATGAATACTCTGGTCACCATTGGATAGAAGAGTTTTCCTAGGTATTATTTAATACTTTTTCATGCCTAGGGGACTAACATCTATGAAAAAGGACACTTGTTGAGTTAATTTGTAATTGTATCCCATTATCCTACTTGCAATGTTGAGCCTATTGTTGGCTCTCGCTTTCTCGTTATAAGCCTCTTTCCCTCGCAATTATCATCACTAGCCAAGTAGTGATTTTAATATATCCTTTGTAGCTTGAAACCCTTATACCCATATATGAAACATCCCCCTGAGTTTCCATGCCTTGCATTAAAAATACATCATCGATAGGAAAGACACACTGGAGAAATTTCACCTCAATTGAGTCTGCATCCCTTTGTCCTTGAAAGTATGAAATTCTTGTGTTCAACCCCCAAGCTCTTCTTATCTTGTGATGGAGAACTTCATTGAATCCTACTTGTGAGCTTGCCTTTGTGGAGGATTGAAGTGGTGGAGGCCTAACTAGAGGAACTTAGTTTCTCTGTTTCGATATGTGTCGTTACAAAATTTTGTCACCTATGTAATTTTGTTGACTACATTAATACAAATACTCTTTTCTTGTTCAGTTGATATCTTGAAAATATTTGTATTGATGTCCATAGGTGTATTTTTTATTTATGTTAATGGATTACGCTAATTTATATGCTAACATTATATATCATTTCCACATGCTTGTGTATCTTGGTTGTTGAGGAAAAGTTTCAGGTATAAAGATTTGGGTCGTGTTCTCAACGATGGTCCTTTTCGGATGTCCGAGCGAGGTAGGATTCTATCCTTCTATTGTTATCATTTCATTTATATAGAATACTTTATATTAGAGTTGATTTATGGGTGTCATTCTTTCTATTGTGGTTTTCCCCTATCCATAGAGATATTTTCCTCGTAACAACAACTTCTTGATCATAGACTAAATTTAATGGTGTCTGTCTAGTCGATATTTTATAAGATGTTCTATAGGCTCACAATATTGTTGGAACCTTATCATACCAATCATCTCTGTCAAGTCCACATATTTTCATTAATCCCTTATGTAATTTCTATTGGACACATTGACCACACTTAGAGGGGGGGGGTGAATGAGTGTGGTACTCTTTTTCAAAAACTTCCCTCTTACATAAAACTCATTAGTTAGCATTCACCATTTACTCATTACTCATTGTTTTCATTTATAACCAGTTATATGTGAGCATATATCAACAACATATATCAACAATATATCATCACAAATCATCACCACAAGGAAAACAAGGAACACAAGATGTATGTACAATTTTCTTTTTATTACGAACTACAATCCTTGGGGTTTTTCAAAAACAACTGAATAGAGTACAACTCTACAAGAGCACCAGCTCTATATGCAATACTCATCTTACATCCTCAACACCAACTGAGATGAGGCAAAAATCCTCCACAGATATCAATCTGTCACAGGTACGCGACGTATCAGTAGTGCAACCCACATGTGTACGCGCCCTAGCTCACTACAACCCGCGTATGTATGCAGTTTGTTTGCATTATAGCCTGCGTGTGCCTTATGACTTACTTAGGGTCTTCTCTTCAGAATCAACTCAGATCCTCTGCAAACAATTCATCATTCTCATCTATCTCTCACTGTCCAGTATGACTCATAACCAGTCACAACACATCCAAGCTCTCCAATAACTAACTCATGCTTCTCAACCATATAATATGAATGCTATTCAAACATGTATAAGAAATCAACTTACTATAGTAATCATATCAGCACTAAATCAGAAGAACATTGCTCACTCTATCAGCCAACACAAACCACATCACAACAACATACCAAGAATTCCCTAGGCATTCACCATACAACAACCAATAGTATTCATCAAGATAACAATGTAACCATACTAGAGTCTCAGTAGAAGATCTGAGCCCATAGACTATAGATCTGGAACCTGCTTCAGTCTTCAACAACTAGTCATCATCTCAAACACCAATTTCCATGACTTCATTCACTGTATGCGCCCTGTCTTAATACAAACCGTGTATGTACGTGTCCTTGTCCATTGCAACCCACATATACATCAACAATTAGGGTTTCTAAACCTCCAAATTTTTTCCCGTCAATATCTCAGACATGCTGAAACTTTGATTGGTTCATGAGATCCTCCAAACTCTCTCTCTCTCAGAATAGATCTTCGATCATGCTCAAGATATCCACACAAGATACTCACCAAATATACACAATATGTGCTCCCAAAATGTATGTTTCACGAGAGATCCTTGCCTCTTGTTTATACTCTTCATATTCTAGGTCACTTAACCCATTTCTAGGTTACTTAACCTATTTTCTTCATATTAGGGTTAACCACTCTCCAGAGTCCATACTTAGAAAGTTCTCCATTACTTTATCAATTAAATAATTCTCCTTGACTTTGTCACCTCAATTTATTATTTAAATAATACTTTTTTGATTTTGTCACTTCACTTTATTATTTAAATAATCCTTCTTGACTTTGTCATTTTACTTTATCATTTAAATAATAATTTCTTCTTTGCAAGCTCTTTGAATACTTTGACCTTTTGGGGCTTCAAGCCAACATATGAGGGTTCTCCAACTTCGTAAGGCCATAACTCTCAAACCATGAGGATTTATGTGACATTCCACATACCACCAAAAATTGAATGACAAGCACTATCCATATAGGATAGTTTCACTAACAAATTCACTGATCTTCAATTCATTATTCTCCAATCAATCATGGATTCTCCAACCATTCTTCTAGGATAACTCAATAGTAAAGTGTCTTCCTGTGAGGGCTTTCACCATAAGGGGACCACTTTGGAGTTCATCCATTTGTGCACCTTATCAACCATGATAATACAATAATGATTCATCAATCCAACAATGCATCATATCAATGACAACTCATTGATCCATCTTCATCTATGCATGACATCATATGACTATGATTCCACTTGACATATAACCATTCACAATAATCAATCAATCATTACTTGACATCAATTAATCACTTGACATCAATCCTTTGACATCAATCAATAAAACCATTGTAATCAATGACAACATGATCCAAAAGTCTACCCCTTTGGCATTGATGGCAATACCAACATTGATGTCAACACGAATTACCAATTATTGATGTCAACATGTAGATAAGGCATGCTCTACATCAATAGTCAATGTGACTATCTATCCCCATCAATAATCATCAATCAAATTAATGTGACTATCTCTCCCCCTTTGACATCAATGGAAAAGGGTCATTCTCCTATTGGGGCTTCTCCCCTTTCTTGAAGTCTCCTTGGGGTTGCTCCCCCTGCCTGAATGCCTTTGATCTTCCTTTGAATAATCTATCCCATTTTGAACAAGGGATATCACTATCATGTAATGTTGAATATACATCGCTCATACTCCCCCTGGAACTATGCTTCTATTCTCTTTCTTCAAGTATAGGGCTCTTTTCTCCGCCTAGAACCATGGGAAGAAGAATGACTCCCCCTATCTTCTCTGTAAGATGAAAAACATGCTACCATATGATGATCCTTGGACCTGTTCATGCATCAAAATCATGCCATACCAACCATCATGAAACAATGGTATGTCAACAATTAAATAGAGAATCATGATTAGAACATCACCCAAGTACATCATGTGCCAATTGTGTGCTCATCATGCACAACACCCATGTACATCAACCATGTACATCAACACCATACAATGTGCCATAAGATCTCATCAATGGAATGTATCAACCATATGCCAACATGTGCATCTACCAATATGCCAACCATGTGCATCTACAAATATTCCAAACAAGTGTCATATCACTCATGATATGTCTCCATCATGAACCAAGTGTCATAACCATGTATCTCAAAAAAATACCAAATGTTGTGCTAATCAAGTAATACCAATGGTGTACTATCATCAAGAATGTGCCATCTATAAGTGTACCAAACATGTATCACCACTTGTGCCAAGAAAGTACATCAACCATGCACCAATACCACAACATGATGAATCCTCATACATGTATGCCAAGTCCTTCATAAAATATGTGCCAATCATACTGCTAGTAGGTGCCTCTACCAATGTAATAGAAATTTTCCAATCATACATCAACTTATAGATCAAGCTATGACTCATCAATAATGCACAACATGATCACCTCATCAGCTTACCAACTATATTTCCAATATGTAGCCCATCACCAAGACATCCAACAAATATTCTTCCAATAATACATCATATGATATATCAATGAAACTCAAAATGTGTACCAGCTATGTACATCAATAGATCATCATCAATCCTCCATTCACTACAACAAATACTAAATGTCCCACAACACATGTACTATTAGTATGCTTCAGTATATTAATGACATCTCTATCTACAATCGTCAGTATATATCACATAACCAAGGTGCCACAACTTCACTATCATAACCAACATTGTTCTTCAACAAAAAATGCCTCAATCCATACTCATGGGTTAGTGCGACGCATTCAAGATGGCCTTTCATTAATTTTTATCATCACCTTACATAATCCAATATAGAATCATGAAAACCTACAACAAACAGTGTCAAAACCTGCAACAAATAATGTCAGACCTTGCAAAAATTTTTTGTACCATCACATCAAGATGAAACCCATGTGCATTGCCTTTTTCCCAAGGCTTTACCACATATACGTGGCCTACTGCACAGACAGCTCACATATGTACACGACCTCTTCAAGGTCAGCCTACGTATGTACATGAATGATACCACTGTCACCCGCGTATTCTTTAGTATATGACACACTTGAGACTTCTTTAAGGCTTCCATTCTGCTCTTGCTGTTCAATCTTCTTCACCCACTTCTAAAGGTGTCCCTGCTTATTAGAACTTGAGCTCTAAGCTTCCATCTTTTCAAATATGTCTCCCTTCCTTACTTCAGTCCTTCTTCTAGTCATGCTATATGGAGTTCTCATCATGGACCTTCTTCTTGTGTTCTAGCACTCCTGGGACTTGTGGCCAAATCCACAACAACTGTAGAATATCATGCTGTGATAGTGAACAACAATGTGTCCTACTTGATTACATATCCAACACCTTGTGGTGTTATAAAGTATTATATTATATATCCTTTCATAAGATCTACATTCCAAAGCTTTGTGACCATATTCATTACATGAATAAGATTTACCATGAAAAACACTTTCATACCTTTTCTTTGGTGTCCATTTTCTTTGAGGTGTAAAGGTAGTTTCTTGATGTCTTTCTTCTTAGTTTCTTTGAAACTTTCCTTGTCTTTTGTAGATGGTTGACTTGCAAACTTTTCTTCATCCTTTACCTCATGCTTCTTTGAGGTGCTTGCTTCAGCATGTGTAGCTTCTTTCTTGTATCCAAGATCTGATTTATCATTTGGTGATCTTTGACTTTCCAAGATTTCATTCAAGATTAGTTAAATATTCAAGAACTTGTTTGACTTATCTACTTTCTTTCTAAGATAAACAACTTCAACTTCTAACTTATGACATGACTCTTCCTTTTCATTAATTTAATTCTTCAATAGTTCTTATACCCTTTTGGATTCTTCAATTTGGGTCTTGAGATGGACAATAGTTTCAAAACTTTTTCTAATCTCATCATCTACCTTCATATCTTCTTTTTCATTATTTAGTATTGTGATCTCTTCTTCCTTTTATTCTAATTGAGTCTTATTACTCTCTTATTGTTCTTTGAGCATTCCCTTTAACTTCAAGATGCGCTTTTGACTCCTCCTAAGAAACTTCTTAGTGTTATCCAAAATATAGCTATAGTCTATATAATAATGGTCATTGCTATATTCATATAAACCATATTCAAATTTATTTTGAAGTTCTAATAGATCTTCTTCTATTATTTCCATGGGATAACTACCATCAAACTCTACACAAACTATTTCTATACTTTGTTCTTCACTTGTAGAGAAAAATTCAACATCATCACATTTTGAATCATTGCAATCAAGAGTCTTTGGAGATTCTTTACCTTCATTTGAAATACTTTCGAGATCTTCCTTTTTGCCAACATAATCACATGATTCTTTGCTTTCATTTGAAATGTCTTCAAGATCTTCATTTGTGCTAACATCATCACTCGATTCTTTATATTCATTTGAAGTGTTTTCAAGATCAAATTTAGAAATAATGCATTCAAGAGTTTTTGGAGATTCTTTACCTTTAATGATCTTGATGGAGTGGTCTTCAACATCTTCTTTCTTTTTTTGATATGTCTCCTCTAGATTTAGCCATAGATCCTTGGTGGAAGTGAATTTTCCCATGCTCTCTTTGATAGGGCTTGAGAGTCCACTAAGAATGGTATTGAGAGCCAATGCATCATTCTTATTTCCTTCCCTTTGAGCTGCAAACCTTGACTTGTTCTTCAAGGAAACCGATCCACCAATGGTTTCCTTTAAAATACCTATTTCCATTTCCTTCAAATGTACTCTCATCTCTATTCTCTAAGTAGAATAGTTTTCCTCATCAAGGATTGGAACTTCATCATCCATTTGTGTGTCTGTAGATCTCCTCCAAGCTTGTTAAGGCTTGTAGTGAAGGCCTTCTTTGATACCAATTGTTGGACACACTGACCACACTTAGAGGGGGGGGGGTGGTGAATGAGTTTGGAGCTCTTTTTCAAAAACTTTCCTCTTACATAAAACTCATTAGTTAGTATTCACCATTTACTCATTACTCATTGTTTTCATTTATAACTAGTTATATGTGAGCATATATCAACAACATATATAAAAAATATTACATCACAAATCATCACCACAAGGAACACAAGGAACACAAGATGTATGTACAATTTTATTGTTATTATGGACTACAATCCTTGGGGTTTTTCAGCAACAAATGAATAGAGTACAACTCTACAAGAGCACCAGCTCTATATGAAATACTCAACTTACATCCTCAGCACCAACTAAGATGAGGCAACAATCCTCCACATATATCAATTTTTCATAGGTACGCAACCTATCAGTAGTGCATCCTGCATGTGTACGTGCCCTGGCTCACTACAACTCATGTATGTACGTGGTTTGTCTACATTACAGCCTATGTGTGCCTTTTAAGTTACTTAGGGTTTTCTCTTCAGAATCAACTCAGATCCTTTGCAACGAATTCATCATTCTCTTCTATCTCTCACTGTCCAGTATGAATCATAACCAATCACAACACATCCAAGCTCTCCAATAACCAACTCATTCTTCTCAACCATATAATATGAATTCTATTCAGACATGTATAAGAAATCAACATACTATAACAATCATATCAACATTGAATTAGAAGAGTGTTTCTCATTCTATCAGCCAACACAAACCACATCACAACAACATACCAAGAATGCCCTAGGAATTCACCACACAATAATGAATAGAATTTATCAAGATAACAATGTAACCATACCAGAGTCTCAGTGGTAGATATGAGCCCATGGACTGTAGATTTGGAACCTGCTTCAGTCTTCAACAACTAGTCATCAGCTTAAACACCTATTTCCATGACTCCATCCACTGTATGTGCCCCATCTTAATACAACCTGTGTATGTATGCATCCTGGCCCATTGCAGCCCGCGTATAAATAAAAAATTAGGGTTTCTAAACCTCCAAAAATTTTACCATCAATATCTCAGACATGCCGAAAATTTGATGCGTTCATGAGATCCTCCATACTCTCTCTCTCTCTGAATATATCTTCAATCATTCTCAAGAGATACACACAATATGCTCACCAAAGATACACAAGATGTGCTCCCAAAATGTACGTTTCCCAAGAGACCCTTGCCTCTCTTTTATACTCTCCATCTTCTAGGTCACTTAACCCATTTCTAGGTTACTTAACCTATTTTCCTCATTTTAGGGTTAACCACTTTCCATACTTAGAAAGTTCTCCATTACTTTATCAATTAAATAATTCTCCTTGACTTTGTCACCTCAATTTATTATTTAAATAATCCTTCTTTGATTTTGTCACTTCACTTTATTATTTAAATAATCCTTCTTGACTTTGTCATTTTACTTATCATTTAAATAATAATTTCTTCTTTGCAAGCTCTTTGACTTCTTTGACATTTTTGGGATTCAAGCCAACATATGAGGGTCCTCCAACTTCGTAAGGCCATAACTCTCAAACCATGAGGAGTTATGTGACATTCCACATACCACTGGAAATGGCATGACAAGAACTATCCATCTATGATAGTTTCACTAACAAATTCATTGATCTTCAATTCATTATTCTCCAATCAAGCATGGGTTTTCCAACCATTCTTCTAGGATAACTCAACCATAAAGCGTCTTCCTGTGAGGGATTTCACCATAAGGGGACCACTATGGAGTTTATCCATTTGTGCAACTTATCAACCATGATAATACAATAATGATTCATCAATCCAACACTGCATCATATCAATGACAACTCATTGATCCATCTTCATCTATGCATGCCATCATATGACTATTATTCCACTTGACATCTATACACTCACAACAATCAATCAATCATTACTAGACATCAATTAATCACTTGACATCAATCCTTTGACATCAATCAATCAAGCCATTGGCATCAATGACAACATGATTCAACAACCTCTTGTTCAATAACTAGATAGATCCGTTGGCCTATGGATGATATGCAATTTTATTTCTATGGTCAATCAAGAAATTTTTGAGCAATACTTCAATTATACTGTTGATAAAGTGAGTTCCTTGATCGCTAATTATTATCAAAGGATAGTCAAATCTAGTTACTATGTTTTCGTAGATGAATTTTGCAGCTGTTTCCTTTGTACAATTTTTGATTGGTTCTTCCTCTACCCATTTAGTTAAGTACTCGAATGCTATGATTATATATCTTTCCCTAGATCATTTTTCTCTTCTTGGGAATGGACTGAAAAAATCAATTGCCCAAATTTCGAACGATAATATGGGGTTTACTGAATGCAAGGGAATTTCATTTTTCCATAATGGTCATCCTATCCTCTCACACTTATCACATTTATTTATCTGTTCTCAATAGTATTTGTGTAAATTCATCCACTAAAGGCCAACTTGGAGGATTTTTCTAGTTCTCATGTCGGCTTGAAAGTGACCTCACACTAGGTTTGCATGTGCTTCTTTAATTATGTCCTCATGTTCATTCTCTAATGCGCATCTTCAAAAAATATTATGAAAGAATATCTTGTAAATATATGCATTCATGAGAGTGAAAGGTGCAACTTTCATTGCTAGGATTTTTCTTTTATTGGTTGGGAGATCTTTAGGTGCCTTCCCTTCCTCTAGAAATTTTGCAATTTCTTCTAATTCTTTGGGAGCTGCTTCAACCATGAATAAATTTGCATCTGGTAAGTCATCATCTATCCCTTATATCTTCTCTTGTCTCAATTCAGGATAGATGATCCAAGACGACATTCTTCTTTCCTAGTCAGACTACTACTTCGTAGTCGAACTCTTGAAACAACAGTAGCCATTGAAAATTTGTCCTTGGTGGACAGATTTATTTACTAGATATTTCATCACTTGATGGTCCGTGAAGAATATAAATGGATTTGTTAGCAAATAATGTCATAATTTTTTAAAGGAAAAAAACATTGCTATAGCTTCACGCTCTGTCATCTAGTAGTTTCGTTATGATTTTTTTAATTTTTGACTAGCATATGCATTTGGGTGGTTGACCATGTCACTATATGGATGGGATAAGAATGAGCTCAAAACAACCTTAGATGCATCCACATGGACATGGAATTTCCTCGATCAGTCTGGGAATGTTAGTATGGGTGATTCTACCAATTTTCTTTTCAATAACTCAAAATATTTATCACATTCCTAGCTCCAATAGAATTCAAATTCTTTCTTTAGTAGCTCATCAATTGGAAAAGTGATGTCAGATTAATGTCGTATGAACTTTCTATAATATTTAGTGTGTCCAAGGAATATTTTAATTTGTTTATGGTTAATTGGTGGTTTCAAGTCAAGAATAACTTTGATCTTACCCATGTTTACTTTGATTCCATCTTTGCATACGATGTGGCCTAACAATATGCTTACAAGTGTGGAAAAGATGCATTTTTTGATGTTCAAGGACAAGTGATTTTTTTTGCATCTTTCCAACATCATTCTTAACCATTGGATGCGGTCTTTCAGTAGGATGTAGATGGTCCAATCTTCAAAGTACATAACCATGTAAATATATTCTTGGAATGCATTGACCACTATTTGGGAGAAGACTATTGGGGCATTCTTGAGGTTGAATGACATTACTTGGTATGAAAATAATCCAAACTCAGATACAAATGTGGTTCTTTCCTAATCTTCTTTTGTGATAGGTACCTAATTATAGTTGAAGAAGCCATCAGTGAAAGAATTGCATTCATGTACCTCGACTTCATTGATGATTTCGTTAGCGAATGACATCGAGAATGGACCAATTACTATAAGTTTGTTTAGTCCTTTGAAGTCGACACACATTCTTAGTTTCTTTGGGTCGTGATTTTTGGGTTGCATGATCATCAGAATTTCCCACTCCGATTTGTGATTGGATATATAATGACAACAACTAACATTGCTTTGATCTCCTTTTGGATGATGGGATTATACTTATGTGCCAACTTATATGGTATATTATTGATAGGTTTGGCCCTAGGGATGAGGTCGATTTTCATCTTTCCCATCTCTTGTACCAACCCTTTCAGGTCTTTGTAATCTTGTCAAAATACATCCTGGTATTCTTTTAGTAGGTCGACTATTTCCATGGTTTGCTTGTTGGACCAATATTCTCCTATTTTGTCCATTTTCAATCAATCATATATTGAAACGTAAAACTCTTTGGTCTTGATTTCCACATCCATGCACTCAGGTTCTTTAGATTCATCCAATTGAAATTGTCCTTCCATGACTTTATTATAGCTTGAGGGAAAGTCAGGTTTTTCCATATCTTCCTTTTCTTATTTTTCTTCTTTGGTCACTAAGTAGATTGTTTTTACATAATTTTGTACTCTTGGATGGTTTTTCTTCCATCGAAAACTCTTCCTTGGAAAACTTGTTGTTATCACTAAAAAATCGTCCGCAGCATCCCACACAATGGTTGAAGAAAGACATCAATGCCAATAACAATTAGTACACCTACAACACCAAAATCCATCAAAAGGAACAAAAAAATATACACTTGGTTCAAAAATTGAAGTGCACAAATTCACCAAAGGGAACGTGCGCACAGTGCACAAAATGCACAGGCTAACATAACCCTCAGCGTGCATTGTGTGCAAGATGAGAGACTATCCACGAGAAAATCTATGCACTCCTCATGAAAAATGCATTTATGAATCTTGTTGGCCTCTCAACCACTTCTAGTCCGACCCCCAATGCGATTTGACACTCATATCTGAGCGAAATCTATATTGGAGGCTAGTCAAGGGCTAGGAAGCGCCCTAAAAGGCCCCTTGTTCAAACTATGAACCAGTTGTATATTTCCATGAATGCACACTATAAATATGTGCCATGGGTGTGCTAGAAAAATAAGAACTTCAAGGTATTGTCATGCTGTAAAAATTCTTCTTTGAGAATCCTCTTTTCTCTTTGAATCATTCAAACACTATAACAAGGGACATTCCACTCACCTCTTGAGAGGATTGACATTGTATTTCTTCACCATTGTTGTTTTCCATTGTATGAAGATAAGAGATCTCTATTAGGGAGCTCAAGATCCCTCCCAAGGAGGAAGAGGGGATTCATAAGTCCCTGCCTTTCTCTACGGTGTTTATCCTATCAATATATCAATCCATTGGTAGCTATATATTGGTCTTTTTTTTCTTTTCATGGTTCTAGTTCTTACAAGCTTCTCTAACATTTATTTCTTAGTTGTTTTTAGTTTTATTTCTTTGTTTCATGTGGATTTGGTTATCTAATCAACTCACAAACCTCTGTCTTGTTTAGCTGACTTAACTAAGCATGCAAGTGTTGTATTTTTTCTCACCCATGTGACAAAACCAACACAACAGATTGGCGACCATACTGGGGATCAATATCAAATTCATCCCTATTTAATTTTTGAGAGAACTTCTTTTTTATTGTTTTGATATGCAGGTACCAAAACCGACCTAGTACAAACTTCCAAAGTCAAAATTCAAAGCCAAGGCAAGCTAATTTCACTTGGAAATTTCTTTCCTAACGCATGACAAGAAGTGCACGGCTTTCAAGGAACAACTTTCTAGGAAAGTTTAAAAGATCAAGTAATGGGCCCACACATGCCCACATGTCTACAATTCTAGGATATTTTCAAAATATTTTCTAGTTTAGACAACATTCTAGGGAGTTTAAAGGATTTGTAAGGACCCATATGTCCACATTGCTAGTTCTTTAGGGCTTTAAATATTCTACAAGGTTGTACCAAAGAAACATAGTAAGCTAGGTAAGAAGATCTGTAAGGACCACATGAAGTCCACATGCTGCAATCTCACACTTAACTTATTAAAAATATTTTCACACTTTTCACTTGCTTTCACATAAAGCCATTCACCACACACATAATTTCTATTAGAATAGTGGAGGTCAAAGTAGGATTTCTTCAAAGGAATTACGAAAGATTCAACCACTTCTTTGGAAATTATCCACACCAATTTAATTCAAGCGAGGTTGGTCCATGCTCCCAATCTCTCATTGTTAAGGACCAAACATCAATATAGCATAGAAAAACCTCAGGAAAAGTACTCAACGCCTTGAAAAAGAGATAATTTTAGATAATAAGCCTCTTCGAGGGGGCAACCTCCTTTTACCCCACTTAAATGTTCAAGTACAAGATGATTCAAAAT
>ML780232.1:1658923-1710889 GCA_009831015.1 Picea engelmannii
TAATCCAGGTCATTGGGTTAGGGTTTTGGATGCCGCTGGCTCCTATATGTATATTGTATTGTAAACAATGTAACACAATGTGTATCAATATAATATATGCTGGTTTTCCCGGTTTGGGTTTCCAGGTGAAAAATCTCTGTGTAGTGTTTGTATTTGCCATTGCATCTTTTCTGTTCTTTTCTGAATATTAGTTTTTAGTAGATATTGTACAAGGTTAGAATTTACAGCAACTCCATTCTACTGACGAGTGTATGTAGTAGTTTTCTACCTTGCTATACCACACTTCTTACATAATTCTTCGAATTCATTTCTGCATAATTCTCCACCATTATATGTTCTTGATACCTTTATTTTATTCTCTGTCTGATTTTCTACCAGAGCCTTAAATTCTTTAAATTTATCAAATACGTTAGATTTATTTCTAAGAAAATAAATCCATATGTACCTTGAGAAGTCATCTATGAATGAAACATAATACACAGACTTACCTAGTGATGGAACATGCATAGGTCCAAACACATCATTGTGCACCAATTCTAAGATCCCCTTTTCTCTTGTAGCACCAGATGGGAATCTTACTCGATTTTGTTTACCATATATGCAATGTTTACAGAAATCAAAATCCAGAGTGAAATTAGACATACTTTCAACGATGCCTTTACCGTGTAGTGCTCGAAGGCCATTTTCTCTAATATTCCCCAGTCTTTGATGCCACAACATGGTCTTCTTTTCAGGGATGATATTGGTCTTGTATTCTTTATTTGTCTACTCAAGGAAAACATAAATATTACACCCATTACTATAAGTTCTTCCCAACAACTTGTATAGAGTTCCACACCGAACTCCCCTCATCAACACCATTGCTCCTCGTACCATCTTGCAAGTGTTCTTTCCAAATACAATATTCACTCCTACATCATCTAACTTGCTTAGAGATATTAGGCTCTTGGCTAGTTTTGGAATGTGAAGAACCCCAAGGAGAGTTCTAATCCTTCCATCTTTTAGCAATAACTTAACCCTTCCATGTCCCATGATTTTGGCTATCGAGTCATCTCCTAGGAATACATCACCACCATCATATTTTTCATATTCAGAGAACCACTCCCTGTGAGGGGTCATGTGATATGACGCACTTGAGTCGATCAACCATACATCATGATCCACATGTGTACTTGTAGATGCCGGGTAAACATCACCTCCTTCTTCAGTGGAGGTTTTCGCCTCTGTGGAAGAGGTACTATCAGGCCCCTTTGGTTTATCAACCTTCTTAGACTTGCAATATTTCTTATAATGCCCTATTTTACCACACTTCCATCATTTTCTCAAAGATTTTCTTGGAGACTTAGATCTAGCTACAGATTTAGGTCCCCCCCCGAAGACTTACTAGGATTCCTGTCTTGGGTATGACCTCTTACAAATAAATCATCTGTGCTATGACCATCCATGCTTTTCTGCCTCATCTCTTCATATAACAAGGATGCAACTACATCCTCATTCTTCAATGTAGATTGAGTGGTAATACCAATTGCTACAACCATATTATCCCAAGAGTCTGGCAAAGAATATAACAATGTAATACACTTATCTTCTTCTGCAATCGTAATATTAACATAGAAAAGTTGAATTACCAGAGTATTAAAGGCATTTAGATGTTCTGTCACAGAATCTCCATCTTCCATCCTAATATGATACAACTTATTTTGAAAAAAAAACTTGTTTACTAGGGACTTTGATTGATACAAATTCTCTAAATTATCCCATAGTTCCTTGGATGTAGATTCTCCTGAGACATTTAACAACACTGAATCTTCTAGGCAAAGTCAAATAGTACTCCTTGATCTTTTGTCCAACTTCTCCCAATATTCCTTCGACATACCAGTAGGTGGTGTACTAGTAGTTTGTGTACTAGTAGGTTGTTTACCAATCTACTGTGTGCCAGTAGGTTGTGTACCAGTAGGCTGTGTACCAGGATCCACAGTGATCCATTGTTCTTTGTCTACAAGAAGGTCCTCCATCTTGAGCTTCCATAGCTCAAAGTTTTCATTGTTGAACTTCTCTATCTCGATTATAGATGAGCTCGCCATTCCTCTTTCTATACTTGAATCTCCATTGCAAAATCTCCCACTAAAAACAGGTTTATCACAGACCCAAGATAAACTTGATCTATCAAGACCGAGCCAAACCCTCAGCAACAAAGGTGTCCCTCTGAATCCAAAAATGAGCTCTAATACCACATGTAAGTTTTAAATATGTGAAGTACAACAATGCATATAGATTCTTAAGAAAAACATAAATTAATCAATAGCTCATTCACATAGTACAGAAAGATTTATACCAGAAACCCTCAACCGGGAAAACCTTTCTTATTTTATTATATCGAATTTCACCATTCACCATACAATATATGCAATGTTTTTAGTTATTTCGTATATACCAAAACCCTAATCCCTTAATCCAGGATTAATTTAGAAAATCGCTAAAAATAGCAAAATCCACTAAAAATAGAAAAAACTGCCCAATTTTTTTTTTTGGGGTGCTACCCCAAACCTCGTTGGCCCCGGGCTACCACCAGGTGCCGAATGCTATGCATAACCAGGGGGGGCATACCTGCCCCCCCCTGGGACCCCCCTAGGAAAGTGCCCGGTGCACATGACACAAAGAGAACTACTACGGGGGATTGTCAGATGCAATTGTCAAATCTGATGCACCCACACACACACATGCAAAGAATATAACACATACCCAACAAACCCTTGATGATTCCCCACCCTAACACTGAACCAAACCCCGTATACCCCGTATGCCTTTATGACAGAATCTACACAACCCTCATGCTAGGGCAACACATAGCTACATTTTGGTAAATGACTTAGCACAGTCTCCTGCAACCATGTCTATGTTGGAGGTCCTCTAAACCTTTTCATCACAACATAAATCCTTTCTTTCCGCCTTGGGGGTAGTGAACCCATATGATACTCTACTCATCACCTTTGATCTAGATAATGGAGAACCATGCCTCCCCACCTTGGTAGTGTTTCAGATACCAGTTAAGATCCATAACATCACAGTTCATCGGTGCATCATCGATGAAGGCGCATCCACATGAATCATGTCCAAAGTCGTATGGCATAAAATAGGCTCACTTGAGCTAGTACCATGTGCCATCACCCTAAGATCTTATGACGGTCGGTTGTCATCCCCTGAAGGGCTCTTCCAAAATGTCCCCATAGAGCTTGGGGGAAAAACCATCCCAATTGACATTGAAGTTATCAAATGCCCCACTTGATTACACTATATTGTTCAAGCATAGCTACATGTATGCTATGAAGGTTGTAGCCTCTTCTGTGTTTCATATGATGATGTTCCCCCATAATGAGAAAATTGTCACCATCGACCAAATTACACATTACGAGCCTAATCATTCTGCCAACATTGATAACATCCTCTCCTTTGTCCACAATAGCTCGGATGCTTTTTCGGTCATCGACATGGGTCCTAGAATATTCAAGGACCCATCCTTGTTAAGAACCTATCATGGGGCACCACTTCTCCTAAACACTTCTCTTTCAACACAATTGTGTGTAGTTTCCTCTAACAGAACAAATATTGGAGAGAATACTCCTTTCACAGAGGCCCCTCCCCACATCAAATTTCCACCATTCGGAGAACCACTACCTCAGGACTTCCCTGAGAACACCACTACACCATTTATCTTGGATTCCCCCCCCCTTCAGGGGAAAATACCCATATGGGATATAGTTCCCCAAGCCATTACCCAAATCCCCTTTTTCTACCCCCCACCTAGATTCCAAGAATTACAGGTAGTTGCTACTCTCTCTCTTCCAAACATGGTTCTCGTCATCCTTGTCTGATATATTCATCCACCTGCTATGGTTCCTACACCATCTCTCCCTTCTTAGACAGAGGGACTACCGATGCATATCCTAGTATAGGCTCCTACCGAACCACCCCCACCCCCAACTGGAGACAACACCACCACCACTAGGGGTAGACAAAGGAAGAATGAACCCATAGCTCTTCTCCCTCCCTGAGCTCAACCTCCTTTCGCACTATACAAAAGAGAAGGACACCCCACTAACATATGTCCTACTCTTCCCGGGTTACACAATCTTATTCGACTCCCCCAAGTAACCCTATTACTTGACACTCCACCAAGTACATCCACTGCTACTATAGAGTCCTCAACCAAACACAAGAAAGGAATACAAATCAATTTTGTGTGTGTCGTATGTTCATAATATGTCCATTACACTAATCATTTCCCAGCTCTACCTTAATTCTGCCAAACATTAGCTGCAATACACCACACATAGCCCTCTCAGTCACTCCCCGTGGAGGCTCACATTACTGACATTTGTTATATTTATTCATCAGTCCCCGAGCAAACAAGGTACAATCCACAATATCATGACATCCAGTTTATGTCAAGCGATCCATCACACCTCGTACACGATATCCCTTCTATGTCCTTACCCCTTGAGGACAATAACATTTACCCATTGACTGTTCCCACTGCCACCTCCCAGGATCCCCTATATTATCTCATTTTCCACTGCGACGAAGATATCTTGGAGTCACTGACTACCCCTGATTTCCCATGGAATGCGCTCCATCATTGAGAAATTTTCCTTTTACAAGAGGCCTTTCACCCCCCTACCCAAGCCTTCCTATGCGCAATCGAAACCAAGGATTTTATTCCTTCAAGGCATATTGACTGGTTCAAAAACCCTATCCCTACCCCCGATGATTTTTAAGAAGGAAACATGGACAACATCTCCCCCACCATCAAAATTGACGTTTCCATTAAACCTGGCATCATAGAAGAAATTACCATTGGCGTCGCATACTCCCTTGAAGAAATCATTTCTTATAAAGATCTCTTTCAAGAATACTGAGACATTTTCACCTGGTCATATACAAAGATTCTTGGTCTCGATCCTTCTATAGTCGAACATCGAATCGACACCTAGCCAAAAATCACCGTTGTTCTTCAAAAGCAACGCCCCCTCCACCCATCCAAAGTTGCGGCTATAAAAGCCAAAATTTACAAGTTACGCACCGTTGGTTTCATTTACCCCATTGCGTACACTTTGTGGGTCTCCAATCCCATCCCTGTTAACAAAAAACAAGGAACTATTCGTGTCTGCACAAACTTTCATGATCTCAACTACGTTTGTCCCAAAGACAACTTCCCAACCCCTTTCACCGACCAAATCATCGATGATTGTGTCGAACATGAAGCACTATCCTTTATGGATAGGTTCTTTGACTATAATTAAATTCAAATCCACCCAACAGATCGGTACAAAACTTCTTTTACAACCCCTTGGGGTAACTTTTCTTATTGTGTCATGCCTTTTGGACAAAAAAATGTCGGTGCTATGTTTCAATGGGCCATGAACTACATTTTTCATGATTTTTCTCACATTATTCTCACTTATTTGGATGACCTCACTACTCGATCCAAAAAGAAAACCCAACATTTAGATGACTTACGCATCGTTTTCCAACAATGTCGCCGATATAATATCCACTTGAACCCCCTCAAGTGTGTCTTTTGCATCACTGTTGAGCGCCTCCTTGGGTTCATTGTCTCCCAACATGGCATCACTTTGGATCCCCTCAAGGTCCAAGCTATCAAAAAAATTCCACCACCTAGGAATTTACACCAACTGTAGATCTTGCAAGGAAAATCCAACTTTTTACGTCACTTTGTCCTAGACTGCACCACTCACGCACATGGTTTTCTCTGCCTACTACAACATGATATTCCATTTCTATGGGATGAACATGCTCAAAAAAATTTTGACGATTTAAAATCCACCCTATCCAATGCCCCTTTTATTAGTCCCCCAGACTATGATCGCGATTACATCCTCTACTTATCAACCTCGACTATCTCAGTAGTAGGATTTTTCGTAAGATTAGGGGATGATGGGAGTGAACATTTGATTTTCTACATTATTAAAAACCTTTCAGGACCACCACTAAAGTATAATCATGATGAGAAACTTGCGTTAGCAGTTGTCCTCGCAGTCCAAAAAATGTGGCATTACATATTGCTTCGAACGACCAAGGTTGTAGCAGATTCCAACCTCATGCAGTACTTTCTTAGTTGATGACAGATCAATGGAAATTTTTTATGATGGATCATAATCCTCCAGGAATACAATCTAGAGTCATATACTCCCAAAAGAAAGAAATCTCTTTTCCTCGACGAACTCATTATGGATTTTCCCTCGGATGCCACAACTTCCCCCGTCAATGAGGATTTCCCCAATGAACACCTCTTCTTCATCCCCTTTGATGACCACTAGTACAACGACCTCCTTGTCTACCTTCATACACATAATGTTGGGTCTCATCTCTCTCGAGATGATCGTTAACACATTCACCATTAGCCCCCCTGACACATCCTCATCGGAGAAATTCTCTATCAGCGCGGGGTCGACACCATTCTTCGACGATGTCTTACCATCAACAAAGCCGACAAAGTCTTGAATGATTTCCATAATGGTGCTTGTGGTGTTCACCTCTCCAGTATGTTCACCTCCCAAAAAATCATTTGAGAAGGGTACTTCTGGCCCACTTTGTTTCATGAATGCATCCACGCTATCAAGTGATGCGATAAATGCCAGCTTTATGCAAACAAAGCATGCGCTCCACCAACTCTTCTACACCTAGTCATCACAACTGAACCCTTCTGTAAGTGGGCATAGACTTCATGACCTGCCATCCTCCATCCAGTAATGGACATACATACATTGTCATGGTAGTGGATTATTTTACCAAATGGGCCGAGGCCATGCCCACATTTAACAACACTGCTGATACAACAACACATTTTTTCTTCAACCATGTCATTACCCAATTTGGATTCCCACGATAGTTAGTTTATGATCATGGTAAACACTTTGAGAACGAGATATTTGTAGAACTCTCCTCAAATTTAGGCTTCACCCACTAGTTTTCCTCCCCATGTTGCCCTCAGTACAACAGATAGGTCGAGGCTACCAATAAAGTCCTCAAAACCATGCTACACCACACCATCAACAAACATAAGACCAACTGGCATCATATGTTGTTTTCTACTTTATGGGCCTATCGCACGATAGTCAAAACTACCACCAGTTTTACACCATTCCACCTCGTCCATGGGATTGAAGCCACCCTCCCTATCAAGTGTGAAATCCCAACATTACGCACTGCCATAGATCTCTTACCTAACACTTCTCCAATGGAGCAGTGCCTTCTGACCTTAGAGTCACCTGATGAAGACCACCAATCTTCATTACAACACAATGAGGCCACTAAAAAATGGTCCAAAGCCACCTTCGACTGCCATGTCAACCTTTTCTCATTCAATGAAGGTGATCTTGTTTTAGCCTATGATATGGCCCACGATACTCTTAGCCATGGGAAATTCAAGTCATTATGGCACGACCCCTTCATCATCCAACATTTCCTCACTAAAGGCACCTACATATTGGCCTCTCCAGAAGGATACCCTCTCAAAGAACCCATCAACGGGTTGTACTTAAAGAAGTTTTACGCCTAAGCGTATCCCCCCTACCTTAGGTTTCTCTTTGTACACATTTGTAGAGTTTTTAGTTTTCTTTACCGCCACCACTCCTCATGTCTGATCTATCACCCCTGTTATTGATAGATGCATCATCCATCAGCCTACCACATCGGTTACGCGGACGGGGCCAACTACTAGACCCAGAATCTTGCTTCACCTTCTTGGGCCATCTATACCCCCTCACATATCCTACTCCATGTATCAAGAGTATGACTCAACTGTCTCCCAAAGAAACCCTAATTATGTGTAGTAAAACTAATTGCATAATTGAAACTCTAAATTTCTTTTGCAGAAATTGAAATTCACACCACAATTGCTGAAAATAAACCACACATGCTGAAAGGAATTGATTAACTACTTGATGGAAAATAAATTAAATGAGTCCTCAAAATCAGAGCCTAATCCTTGCCAAGATGATCCTTGTCATTACCCAGACCAATAAATATAGCCATTGCGTTAATCAAAATTATTCAATGGCATAAAAGAATGAAGCTCAATCTAAAATGCATTTATTAGAAACAAATGAATAAATTAAATCTAACATGAATACTTAATTGCATATATATATATATATATATAAACACAACCTTGCATTAGTAATCTAATTACATGAACAAATTGAATCAAGAAACTAGTTATGAAATTAAATTAAATAAATCCTACATGAATTCATAATGAAATTACACAACAAGAAATCAAAGAAACCATCTAAGCTACATGACATTCTATTGTATCGAAGTGGGACATGTCTCCATAGAATCGAAGTGGGCCATGTATCCATAGAACATAGTGTTGATATTATTTTATATCAACATAAATTAATTAAATAAATTAAGCTACTCAAAATAAATCAATCTATTACAAATATGCAAAGGAAATAAATCAAATTAATTAATTAAACCACACACTATGGAGATTATAAAACTACAATTAAAATAAAAACTCAATGAATTATTCCATTTCCATTCAAACATTTCTCTAAGAGTTGTCCCTGAACAATGGAGAGAGTGTTCTCTTTTATACATAAATTCAATGGAAACTAGAAATAACAAATGTGTAAATAAACCCACTTATGGATTTAATAAATACATAATGGTTACAACAATTTCCTAAATAATGAATAACTTCCATCTAACAATTATCAATTAATGAATAACTCCAAGATCTTTTGCTAAAAATTAGCAAATAACAGATAACTTTCAAGATATTTTTCTAACAATTAGCAAAGAATAAATAACTCCAAGATATTTTGCTAACAATTATCAAATAATAGATAACTTCCAATATATGTTTCCCAAGAATTCCAAGATTCTTGGTTAATCACTCAAAACAATATTTTGTCTTGGAATCAAAAAATTATCTCCATGGAAGATCTTGATGGTTGAATATGGATTTTCGTGGATTTGCAAATATGTACAAGAAATTTCAACGATATTGTTATTGCAAGAGTAACAACAAATAGTAAAAAAATATTTTTTCAAAGAGTACGATATGGTTTGTTGAGATATTTTAACGATAAACCCATTTTGGCTTGATAAATCCTCATAAAATAAATCTCATGTACCCACTGTTGTTCTTGATATTTAATCTAGGCTCACAGAATAATGTCAGGCATCCAAAATTTAACAGATTTGTTTTTATAATGCTTTTCTACCTTTAGTTTTAAGATGAAACTTCAAATAAATTTAATGATTATAAAACATAGAGGTGGTATCTCTTTCTTTGAGTTTTTTATAACTAATGAGTAGATGAAAAGTAGAATTGATTTACAAAATTGTCAAATGAAGTAAGGTATACAATAATGATAAATCTTACCTTATTCACAATAGAAGAATCATGAAGGATGAGTCTTAAAAGATGAATTGAAATGAGGACATCCACACAGATACAGGTCTTGTTTTACTCACACTAATAACAAAGGAAACATTGTAGTTGAACAAACTTCCAATTATATGGACCATAATCAATTTATTACTAAATTGTAGTATTTCAATATTTAAGAGCCACAGAGTGAAGAAAATAAGGTTATGGAAATGAAATGCATAGAAAGCACATAACTCAAGGAAATGAAATGTAGAATCTTTGTCTTCTCTTTGAAATTGATATTAAAAAGGTTCTCTTTTTACATTCAACTAGAAGAATCCTTGAATGCATCTTTAATATGCTTATTTATGCAAAAATCGTCGAAACCAAAAGTGGTTAGAATTTCCACATTATTAGCTCTCAAAATAGAATACAATCTAAGCTAAAAAGATATTACAAAGATATTGAACATCTTCTAAGATTTCTTTCACTTGTTGGTGATTCATTCATCCTCTATTTGCTCATGGATGCACTTGGATTTTTCTGATCCTTGAATTGCGCATGCAGATCCAATACTGCAATAACAAACTTGGAGGGTTCAATATTTTCATTTTATTCAAACAAAAAATCCTTTTTATGCACCAACGATCGATTTCTTTGAATTTGAACTACTTCTTGTTGAGTGATATGATGTTGTAAACTTGGTTTCACTAGAAGATAATTTAAGATTTGTAAATCAACATGATTTACCTGAAGTATAGAATTTTGTATCCTCTCTCTTATTTTCTTCATATCTTCTCTAATCTTTTCAATATCGACTTGGCCAAGTGTAGCATGAATACGAATGACACCAATTTCTACCATTTCTAGATCTATAGCTAAAAGAGATTTAATAAAAGCATATTTTTCCTCTTTATCTAACCTTTTACTTTCTTCGAGATTGTTCTCCTGGGTCTTTAAAGCCATTTCTCCTTTTATCTGCACAAATTATGAAAAGGGGGAAAGTCCTTGTACATTGAGATTTTTCCTCCACACTATAAATTCGTGAAATTTGGATCTAGCCATAGAAGATTCCTTATCTTTGTCATCAATAATATGCAAATAATTATTGATTACTTGATAATGTTTTTGGATGGCATCCTAACTTTCATACAAATTTTGCTAGACAATCTGCAACTTCACATTTACCTATGATGCTTGTTTCTTGAAGGAAAAAATATCAATCATTGTGCCCTCGATTGTGGTTATCCGAGCTTGCAATTGATTTATTAACGTGTCTCGCTAAGAGACCATGTTATTACTCAAGTGCTAATTTTGAAAAATTAATTTCAATTTATCCTCTAATTGTTTAATCTGCTACTCAAAAACCTATCTGAATTGGATTATATCAAAATTTATTCTTTCTCTAGAAGTAACTTCAATTCGTTTAGTATCATTATGTAATTGTTCAATCAAAATATTCTTCTAGTCAAGATGTTTTCTCAAATTATCCACTGACCATAAGTTACCAGTTGCAAATGCTCCCAATGAGTTTTCTACCTCTTTTGCAAATTCAGGGTCACTTTGTCCATGTCCATCATATATCATTATTTTTTTTTTGGTGATTCCTCCCTCTTTTTGTCGATATTATCTTCATATGATATCCTTCCTTTTATTGTTGAAAAAGAAATCTGATGAAGGAATATCTTCAAGTTCAATAGTTGTCAGGTCATTTATATTGATAACCTTTAAACAAAGGTAAATAGAAACTTGTTGCTAGGGGAGTCAAATAGGGTATGGGGGAAATAAGTGAAACATATTCCCCTTGATTTGTGACATCTTTCACAGGGGTTTCAGTGTTTCACAATAATAAGGGAAAATTATGTTCATGTTTCATAAAAGCTTCGAATAATGCTAATAATTCTTGATCACTTTTACCTTGTATGGATATTCCTGTAATTATTGCATATTTGGACAATGTTTCTCTGTCCTTTCCACTTCTTTAGTTTTTTCCTCATGCAAGTCATGTTTCTTGAGATTTGATGATTTTTCCACCTGTGAAGTTGGATTAATCCTTTGTTTTTCTTGCAAGATTTTAGATAAATTGTTCCTTCTGTGCTTTTGAAAGATGAGAAAACCTAACTGTTGTTCTTGAGGAAGACTTTGAAATATGGATATGACCTACTCATATGATCTAACTCCTTTGAAAAAATCATCATAAGGTGAATCTTCATGGATGTATTTCTTCATGTTAAATTGAGACAAATGATTTTCTACCTCCCTATGTGCATCATGCTTCTTTAATTCAATGTCAACCAACTTAATATCATCTAAGGCTGAATCATCTACCTTATCATGTCCAAAATATGATAATGAGAATATACCAACCTATATAGGAAAGGATGGCCAAACTCTTTCCTGTGCAACCTTTCACTCTTTGGTGATTCTTGCTAAAACTGTCTGATAGGTTACTTCTCTGCAAACAAGTATTTCTGTTAAAATTATGGGGATATCATGTGGAGATGCAAAGAAACTGAAAACTCTAATGTAAGAAAAACTTTCATCAATGTACCAATCTGCAATAGCACCTAGATTCCCAATAATTTGTTTTGAAATTCTGGGAGGAGGTTGACCATAGATAATTTCATGCATTAGAATGACCACATTGTGACAAATATCATAAAATGAATCATTTTCATTCCCCCCCCCCCCCTCCCCCCAATAATATAGAATGATAGAAATGTATAGGCTCAGTGACAGTTGGAGTCTATCTCCAATTCATAAGAGGAAATGGGTTTTTGGAAAGAATTGCATCCATAATATATACAGACATATAGAAAGGAGCATCTTCTCCATTAGACTTCATAGTTTTATAATACCCTATTTGTTTAGCTAGTTTAACTGACAATGTTTTTCCCCAATCAAAATTATAACCCTCAACAACTTCATCAATTATAGGAATCCACTCTATAGTAAAATGTGTAGGATTTTTCTTTCTGAACATTCTACAAAGAATCATGGAAGTATACAAAATATGGGCATCACAAGAGGCTATAGATTATATACCATGGCTATCAATTTTGAATTTATTTTCATTTCCCCACCAGGTTTTCACTATATCATGAACAATTCTACCATATTTTTTGCATTTATCATCCTCAAACTTCATTATAAATGATGCATTGTAAGTACATTTGGGGTTGGGAGTTAATTTATACATTACTTGAATGTCCTGGGGTCAGAATGAGCCAACAATGGTCTTCTTATGACTGTATATGGTTCTGGTTGGTATATCCACATTCTCTGAGGCCCAACTTATCATATCAATATATGGCTCAGTTTCAACTGAACTGCAACTTTGTGAAGTTTTGACTTAGTGACTTGTGTTATCTTTTCTGCAATTGACTCATCTTCTCCTCCACTTGAATCATCAGAATAGACAAAATTTTCCTTCTTTAAAATTCCATAAACCTACTTCCATGATTTAATGACGTTTTCTAGAAAGACAGGTAGTATCTGAAAGAATCTCTGAATTTGGGTTCATCTCCTCTACAAATGAATCATGCTTCTTTCTTTCTTTACACGGTGCTATGATTTCCAAATATCAATGTTATCCCTCCCGTGAGAAGTAAAAATATGTGAGTCCAAACCATTCAATGAGAAAGTTCTATATGTTAATGGAAAAATTATATGAAGTTCAAAAATCCTTTATTAAATAAAAATGTTTAACAATAATTCTCTTTTCATTTAATCCATTGACAAGGTGATCATGCCAAATTTGTCAAATTTATTACCTAACGATCACAATATTTTCCAATATTTTACCTTAACCATGTTAAATACACCTTTAATGATCGTAATTAATGAATATAAGCTATTTCGACGGTTCAACATTTGAGAGTTTTGAATAATGAGGAATGATAGATATCTCCCTAAGGCCAAATTCACAAAGCAATTAATCAACCTTTAATTTATTGTTTCATTTTAATTGATCACAACTTATGGTAAATTTAAGCTTTAAGTGCTTCGGAACTCTGGGACTCCAGAGCTCCAGGGCTTCGTGAGTTTGCATTAGTGGTGTAGAGATTTTCCCCATAGGCCGAACTTGCGGAGTGATTACTTACCATTAATTACACCTAATAAAACATTCTTAACCCATTAATATTTGGTGCTTTATCATTTTGGTCATTCTGACACTTCGGCGGTCTGACACTTCGATGCTCCAACATTGTTTGAATTTGATTTTGCTTCGATATTCCAGAGGAAAATCTCCTAGAGTGATATGGAAGTATGGTTTCACTATTGATGATGTGTCATAAAAATATGAGTGACACGTATCACCCGAAATCATGAAAATTATGTGACAAAGGGTGCCCAAAGTGAGTGCCACATGTCACCACGAGTAAATAATTCCATGTGGCATATGATGCGTCAGATGATTAATTTTTGAAATATTTTGTGGGAATTCATGTCTCCGAGACTCTGGAGCTTTGCAAATTCAGGATTTTTAGGGATTTAAACATTTTGAACTTGAAATCCCAAATCACGAAGTCTCGAAGTGAACTTCGTATTTCTCTATTGTTTAAACATTTTGCAGTTCTAGAACTTTGAAGTTGTGAGTGTCGTCGATCTAGATGACTGTTAAATTTTAATGGTTGGTACTTGATCCTCCTTATCAAGATGTAACGAAAATGTCTGTTAGTCTATGAAATAATATTCCTAAGTTTAAAATTTTATTTTGAAAAGGAAAAAACGAAAAGGAATTTTGAAAAAATGATTTTTATTTGAGAATTTCATTTATGTTCTAACATAGGCTCCATCTGGGGATTGTGGCTCCTTGTGAGGCATGAAATAATAGTAGGCCGAGTGCCTTTATTGGGTAAATGGAGTCATTATTGCTTGTGTTTGTTGATCTAAACATTTTCTTTATTTATTGAAATTTAATATTATATAGAAGTGATGAACATAACCATATATCAAAATCTCAAAGCATACTTGGTGATTAATTTCAAGTCAGGATAATAAGTGTTTTCTTTTCTTAAAATTGATTCCATAATTGTTCAGGATATTCAAAGTAATTTTAACAAAAATATATGATTTTAACTGACTCAAAGATTAGTTTTCTTTAAATTCCAAGGATACCTTCGCCTATAGGTAAATTTGGAAAAAAATATTTATTTCCAAGGATAAACCTTGAGCAAAGTCATTAACTGAAATCTAATATTAGGGATAAATTTACTAGGATTAGCCTAGACATACTTTTTTAATTAAAATCAAGAAACGTGAAAAATATTGGCCCCACTTGCTTTTAAAAATATGCTTTTAAGTTTTTAGTGTATGATACGTTTTTTCATTTCTACAAAGACTAATATGATTGAGAATGAACGATAATTTTATTCTGAGAGAGAGAGAGAGAGAGAGAGAGAGAGAGAGAGAGAGAGAGAGAGATCAGAAGTTTGAATCATCTCAATTGAACATAAAATAATTCACACAAGTTTTTGTGTCAGGACAAGACTCCTGATTTGCTCTGTTCCACAATCATTTTCTAATTGTTCTATTTTTCTTATAATTATTGATTTATTTTCGTACCACAGATTATTGTATATCCAATAATAATTATTTTACATATCGTCTATTCATCACTTCTCCAATATTTAAAATAGATGATGAAGCCATATTTTAATTCATGGGAATTATCCCTCATGTCTGTTATAATCAGGATTCTCATTTTTAATAAATAGTAAGAAAGAAGAGGACTTGTTACCTTCTTTCCTTTGAAGTTTTGAAAAAGGAATTTTATTTATTCATCACCTAATTCTAGAGAGTCCAAAAGATAGGAAGAGATGACTGGTGAATGTGATGACTGTGAATGTGTCAATTGCGTGATCTTTACTCTTCAGGAAAAGGTTCAGGAGCAGTTAGAAATGATTCAAGAGCTCCAAAATTCAAACTTTCAACTTTACCAGTGGATTCAATCTCAGGAAATGCGACATCGAGAGGAAATGGTGACTATAACAAGAGCTGTGAGTCAAAACAAAGTTCATTTAATCTCTCATCACTGAAAATTGAGAATTTTATGAAGGAGACAACCAACAATGATAATTCATGTTGAATCAGTTGGGTCCCAAGTTTCTACAATGTCATCTCCTTTTTCTGAAGAACGTTCACCTCCAATAGATCATCATAATGTTGAAGAATTCCAATCATTGGCCCTTCAAGAAAATGTGAAACTTCAACAATTAGACGATTCTATGGAAGCAATGGAAGTAAAGAACAAGGAAGATATAATTCATATTAGTAGTCATTAGTAGGATTCCATATTTACTTTTTTTTTTTGTCTTTTTTAAGCTGTGAAAATTTGACAAAACTATGTAGAGAGATAGGAAGTCATTGTGAAAATGTCAAGTTTTGAACATATAAATTCTAATTTTTGTGTATTCAAAGATTGTTATCATGTTTTGATAGTCCTATTCTCTAACAATTTCAACTATTTTTTTCAATAGGAGTATTGTTTTATTAACTACCGAGTGATTTTTATTCATGAAAAGTAAAATATGATTTATTTTTTTGTAGAAAAAAAATATTTTCTTTTTTATTATTCTTGAAAAACATTCGAAACCATTATTTTCTTGAAAACATTTACACAAATTTAGCACTCAAAAATACTTAATAACTTCTGAAAAATAAAAAGAAATACAAATTTTCCAATGTAAATCCAATCCAATCTGGTATGCACAATGGAAACTAAAAAGTAAAATACTGCATACAATGTTTTAAAAATCACCCATTGATAGGGGCCTAAAGAATTTTTCCATTTAAAGTTTCAAGAGAGAATGAATTTCTCCCTTCAACTACTGTAATTTTGAAAGGACCAAACCAGAGATGGTCAAATTTGCCATGTTTCCTAACGTATTCTTTTATGGCTTCCCACTTCAAGACTAAATCTCTAGGAAGAAACTCCTTGTCATTGGATTTCTTATCAAAGATGGCCTTCATATTGTCTTGGTATTTTTTAAGCTTATAATCCACTTCTCTTCTGTTCTATTGGACTTCAATTATTTGATTTATTCTTCTCGTCAAATCATGTGGTTCTTCATTATCATCTTGCCAGAGTTTCATCATAGGAAGAGCCATATTAATAGGAAGAATAACATCTATGCCATAAACTAATTGGAAAGGAGACATACCTATCGATTTCTTGGTGTCGGTTCTATTTTCCCATAGAGCATATTTTTAATTTATATGCCAAGATTTCTTATTTTCTGTAAGAACCTTCTTAATTATTGTCATTAAACTTTTATTAGATGATTCTACCATCCCATTTCCCCGAGGATAATAAGCTATAGCATGAACCAAAATGATATTATGTTTTTGACAAAAAATTATCATAGCAATATATTTGAAATCTTGTGCATTATCTGTGACTATTTTCCTCGGACAACCAAACCTTGCAAGAATGTTTTCTTCCAAAATTTTTATTAAAACTCAATCTGTAGCATTCCGGGTAGGAATAAATTCTACCATTTAGTAAAATAATTAGTAGCAGTTAAAATCCATCTGTGTTTGGAACTTGATTGTGGATGAATCTCTCCAATTAAATCTATATCCCATTGTTGAAAAGGAGCTTCATCTTTAATAGGAACTAAACGTAAGGCAGGGATATTTTCCTTTCCAACAAAAAGTTGGCATGATTTTCAAACTCCGACCCTTGAATTTATGTCATTGAATAACCTTGGCCAATAATAACATGCCCTTAATATTTTATAAGTTGTTTTTCTCCAAGCATGTTGTCCTCCACATACTCCTTTATGAAACTCATCAATGAAACTTTTTGTTTCAGTTTCTGTAAGGAAGCGTAGTAAGAAACCCAAAGGATCCTTCCAGTATAACTTAGCATTGATAATGCAATATTTGATCGCCTGTAATTTTAAGTTTATTTCCTTGGAAGGATTCATGTCAGAAGGACATTGAAGAGTAACGAGGTATGAAACTATATTGTTATACCAAGAAGAGGAAGGAAATTTATTGTCAATCTGAGTTGTTGTCATTTGATCATCAATTTCTTCAATGTCTGGGAGAGAATTATAATTCTCGAAATGATTTATTCCCAGGGCTCTAAAATTTGATTCAGAAAGCAATTTTTCCACACCCTGTCCTTTTACCAATTTGGTTGGTTTGACTTCCAAATCATATTCTTGAATTTTCTCCAACCGTTTTCCCCTTCTTCCATCATTTTCAGGCTGAATTAGGATATCTTTGACTGTGCTAGTGGGTACATATGCGATTATTCTTGTATGTAAAACATATGTCTATAAATCATTGAGTTCCTTAACCATATCATAAGAATGTTTCTCTATAATATCACATTTTAAATTTGCATCTATGAATATTTTACTAAAAAAGGCAATAGGTTTTTCAAATCCTTCATTATTTTTCTGTAGGAGCACTGCTGTAATTGTATATTTAGATGCAAAGGAAATATTAAAAAATCCTTTGTATAATCAAGACTTACCAGCACTGGTGCTTCTCTTATAGATTTCTTGACTCATTGGAAGGATTCCTTAGCTTTCGTCTTCCATTTTACCTCATTATCATTCTTCAACATATCTATGATCAATTTGATAATTTCAGCAAAATTTGGAATACATATTCTCAAGAAATTAATTCTTCCTAAAAATGATTGAATTTCTTTTTTGTTCTAGGATTATTGATATGATCAATAGATTCAACTCTTTTTGGATCTAATTTGACTCCATCTTTTGATACAATATGTTCCTAACAACTTCCCTTATTGCATGGAAAATGAAATTTCTTAGGGTTCAAAGACAAACCAAATTTTCTACATATGTCAAATGTTTGTCTAAGATGTACCAAGTGTTTTGTATCAGACTTATAAAATATTGTCAAATCATCTAGATAAATAACAATGAATTTATCTTTTTCACCAACAAATGCTATATCCATTGCTCTTTGAAAATTTTCACCTACATTCATCAATCCAAAAGGAATTTTGTCATACATAAAAGTTCCCCATGGAGTAGTAAATGTAGTTTTTTCTTTACCATTTTCATGGACAACTATTTTATTATACCCCAAAAATTCTTCAATCATAGAAACTCTATTTTCTCCAACCACCTTTTCAAGAACATGATCCATTTTAGGAAGAGGGTAATTGTCTTTTAAAGAAGATCGATTCAAATTTATAAAATCAACACAGTCTTATCTCTCCATTCTTCTTTCTAATAGGAACCAAATTGGCTACCCATTTAGAGTATCTAAGAGGTACGATGATTTTTTCATTAAGAATCTTTTTTACCTCCCTTTCTATTACCAGAAAGAGAATAAGATTTATTTCTCTAAGATTTTGCTTGAAAGGCTTGATACATGGTTTTATTGGAATCTTATGCTCGATAATAGAAGTATCATAAGTTTTTAAGTTTTTGTAGGACCATGCAAAAACATCTTTATATTCTTTGAGTAATTCAACATATTTAATCTTTATTTCAGTGGGAAGACATTTAGACAACTTGACTAGTTTCAGATTTTCATTTGAACCCACATTACAATCTTCAACCTCTTCAGGTTGAGGATACCAGGTATATTTTAAAGGGATATCATTTTGGTTGAACAATATTTCTAATGGAATAAGACCCTTTGGAATTTGATTATTATTTAGCAAGATAATTTTTTGATTTGCAATCCTATCATTGAATTTCTCTGGATTTTCTCCTTCTTGCATAATCCAAATTGGATCATTTTGATTTTATTGATCTATGTGTGTCTCAGAAAATTCATCCACCCTCTCCAAAAATTGTTTTATTTGTTCATCATCTTCAAAACATTTCCACTAGTGAACATACTTTGGAATTGAAGGTTTATGTCTTATGTCAATGTGATATTTCTATTTTAGAACAATGGGTGGTATGAAATTATTTGCAGCTTTAGCTAATGAATCTACTTGTTGATTATGCAACCTAGGAATAGCATGAATGTTGAAAGATAATAAAAAGTTTTTTATCAGATCCCATGCACAATTTCTATAATATCTCATTCTAGGATGCTTAGCTTGATATAACTGTCTTATCTGTTTTACAATAAGCTTTGCATCCCCATATACTATCAAATGTTTTCTTTTTAATTTTCTAGTAGCTTCTAATCCTAAAAGTAAATATTCATATTCACATACATTATTTGTATAATCAATGCCAAATTTCAATCTATAGGAAAAGTGATGTAATACTCATCATTTGGTGCCACAAATAGGATTCTAGCTTCTGCTCCTTCCCAATATGGGGCACCATCAATTTTTTTTTCCACATCCCATCTCTAATATTTACATTTTATTTTAGAAATTCTATTTTTGTATTTTCGTTTTCTATACAAACTTCAAAATCATCATCTATAGATGAAATACAATTTCCTAAATCCTTATCAACAACATATACTAGATAATTATTAGGGTTTTGAGGATCACTTATTGTATAGGCTAGTCTAGTTTCTCTGTACAATATGGTAAAATGTCCACCAAAAATTGAAATAGTGGCATATGTCATGTCCAACTGAATTGATACTCCTAACTTTGCACCCCAATATCTTGATAAAGGAATACCATATTTTGTAGGTACATCAACTACTACCACATCCATAAGAATACTTTTAACTAGAATCTGAGCTAGATTTACAACTAAATATTTAATCATACCCAAACACTTAACCTTTTTGGAATCAAAAGAGTATAAATATTGATAAGGTCTCATAATTTGTAAGCCCAATTTTTCCATTATTATTTTTGACATCAAATTATGTGAAGCACCTGAATCTAGCATACCGTTATGTAACAAATAATCATGCACAGTAAGAGTGAGGCAAAATGGAGCCACCGATTATTTATCGTTTTCAATATGTGGTCCAAACATAATTGTTGGTTTCTCATCTTGCAATTTAATAACATCATCTTGACTTTCTTCATCTGGAAAATTAATTACTTTTGAAATATTCTTCTTGTAAACCGGATTTATGGCAAGTTCAACCAGAGGGACTGGAATTTTAATCTTATTCAATTCATTCTCAAGATTGAACATGCCAACTAATGTTTCTAACTCTTTGGCCTATACTTCGACTTCTTTGTTTTCCATTTTTTTAGTTTGTGTTGCTTTTGTTTCAACTTTCTTTATTTAAGAAACTTGTACTTCAGTAGGTGATTTTGAGACCACTACTTTGTTTTGTTTATCCCACACCAAGAGGTTTTTTGGTGGATTGGTAGTAGAATTATTATCTCTTGGCCTCAAATAATATTTATTATTAAGCTCAACCATTATTGAATCGACAAGATCTTTATATTGTGATGTAGTGTCTCCCAAGTTATTGATATTTTTCTCATCAAATAATGATCAGAGATTTAAATATTTTCCATAGTCTTGTTGAGTTAAATAAGGGTCAATATCATCATCACTAATACTATTTATATCCTCATATAATTTGTCATAATCTTGAACATAATCTCCCTCTATAATATTTTATGTTTTAAAAGGGGCCTGAATCTTTTGTTCCTCATTCTTAGTTTACCTCTGTTGAATTTGAGGGTTTGTATTGAGGTTTCTCCTGAATTGATTTTGATTTCTAGCATATGGGTCAGGTTTGACTTTCTCAATTTCCATCCTAGAAATTTTATTTGATAAATCTTTAATGATTTTAGCCATCTTATCCATCTTTTCCTCTTGTGTGTTTTGCCCAGAACTGGAGGGTCCTCCTTATTCTTTAAATCTTATAGGTTCTCTTATTCCCATCTCAACCTTTGTTTTCAGTTTTCCTGATGCCATCACATTAGATTCAATTTCAACAACATCATCTTACATTCTAGCTAATGTTGTAGCTCTTCTTTCCCTTAAAAGTAAAGCAAAATATGAATCAAATACCCCTGCAAAAGTAACTTTAGAAACTGGCTGGGAAGGTTTAACTTCAGCTAGGATCTTTCTATATAGTTTATTGAATCTTTGGATAAATTCAGAAACAGTTTCAAACATTTTCTTCCTCAAAGCTCCAAATTTAGTTAAATAATATAAATGGTCTTTTTTATCACCCCACTGTCTTAAGAAAGAAGTTTTCAAATCATCATATGTTTCTATGGAATTTGCAAGAAGTCCCATAAACCAAGTTCTTGTCCCTCAAAAGTCTGTACAAAATATCATATAAACATATTCATGTTCAATCCCAAGTATATCAACAAATTGATAAAAAAATGCTATGTGTTATGTGGATTTTAAATCCCTTTATCCCATGAATTTAGGTAAACTTTTCATATAATTCTCAGGTAAATCATGTAGAGATACAGGGAGGGCTAAAGGGACATATCTCGCAACACCTTTGGCAAAAATCCTTGGAGGAGGTGGTGGTGGATTTATATATCCACCGCCTCCACTGCCTCCTACACCATCAATTGATAGTTTTGGAGAAGAGATACGAGGGCTGTAATGTAAATTATTGAAGATTTGAAAATACTGTTGTACTAGATATTTGATTGCTTCAGGAAGGTAATAGAAGAGACCTGCTAGATAATTGAAAGGTGACAGATCTCATGATAGGGATGTGAAATCAAAATTAGAAGGTAAATGAGAAGTTGAAATTGGTCTTTAAGATCGAATAGATGGGTATATAGGGGAAGTGATAAGAGATGAACACGAGTACAAAATATGATCTTCGGGATTTTCAGGGACAATTTTTTTTATTTCAGGAAGAATAAGGATAGGACACGTATAAACAATGTTAGGAACTAAATATGATTTCTTATTCTCACTGGTAAAGGTATCTATCAAAGAAATAGGTGTATTCTGGAAATTTTCTCCCTTTTGATCATATAACTTTAGTTCGGGAATTTCAACCTATGGATTTTCTAATTTAATTTTAGGATTACCAGTTGAGGATTTTGCAAAATGAGGTTTATTTTTTTGTTTTTCTTTAGAACTAAGTAAACTTATTTCTTCCGCTGGAATATTAATGTTAACTTAAGTAACCTTTGGTTGATAGACCCTACCTACTAATGAAAACTTCTTCTTTAGATATCCTTTGGTTTTCAACAATTTTTTGGGATCTGAAACTGGTGTAGTCTGCTTATCGTCTGGGTTTTTTTGGGTATATTTTTGTCCGAATGCCAGCTTTTCCAGAATGGAGTCTCTAGGTGAAAAATAAAAACAATCCTTAACCTTGTGTTCAATTCTTGTTCATTGTCAAAAATTGAAAATAAACTTTGTCGTATTCCCAGTGAAAAATAGTTTCGTTTCTCCGTCCCTGGAAATGACACCAAAAAGATGTTGTTGTTGAGATTTACTCTAGGCTCACAGAATAATGTTAGGCATCCAAAATTTAAGAGATTTGTTTTTATAATGCTTTTATACCTTCAGTTTTAAGATGAAACTTCAAATGAATTTAATGATTAGAAAACACAGAGGCATTATCTCTTTCTTTGAGTTTTTTATAAATATTGAGTAGATGAAAAGTAGAATTGATTTACAAAACTATCAAATGAAGTAATGTATCCAATACCGATAAATATTACCTTATCCTCAATAGAATAATCATGAAGGATGAGTCTTAAAATATTAATTGAAATGAGGAGATCCACACAGATACAAGTCTTGTTTTACTCACAGTAATAACAGAGGAAAAGTTGTAGCTGAATAAACTTCCAATTATATGGACCACAATAGATGTATTACTAAATTGTAGTCTTTCAATATTTAACATCCATAGAGTGAAGAAAATAAGGCTATGAAAAGGAAATACACAGAAAACACATAACTCAAGGAAATGAAATATAGAATATTTTTTTTCTCTTTGAAATTGATATTAAGAAGGTTCTCGTTTGACATTCATCCAGAAGAAGCCTTGAATACATCTTTAATCTTCTTATTTATACAAAAATCGTCTAAAAACAAATTGGTTAGACTTTCCACATTCTTAGCTCTCAAAATAGAATACAATCAAAACTAAAAAGATATTACAAATATATTGAACATCTTCTGAGATTTCTTTTGATTCCTGGAGATTCATTCATCCTCTATTTGCTTGTGGATGCACTTGGATTCTGTTGATCCTTGAATTGTGCATGTAGATCCAATACTGCAATAAAAAAATCGGAGGGTTCAACATTTCATTTAATTCAAATGAAAAATCCTTTTTGTGCACCAACAATATATTTATTTGAATTTAAAATACTGTTTGTTGAGTGATCTCTTGTTGTAAACTTGGTTTCACGAGAAAATCATTTAAGATTTTTAAATCAACATGATTTACCTGTAGTATATAATTTTTTATCCTCTCTCTTCTTTTCTTCAGATCTTCTCTATTCTTTTCAATCTAGAGTTGCCCAAGTACAACATGAATAATACTGACACCAATTTCTTCCATTTCTAGATATACAACTAAAAGAGCATCGAGACAAGAATATTTTTCCTCTTTAACTAACCTTTTACTTTGTTCAATATTGTACTCCCAGGTCTTTAAATCCATTTCTCCTTTTATCTTCTCAAATTCTGAAAAAGGGGCAAGTCCTGGTACATTGAGATTTTTCCTCCACACTATAAATTCTTGAAATTTGTATTTGGCCATAGAAGATTCCTTCTCTTTGTCATCAATAATCTGCAACTTTTGATTACTTGATAATGTTTTTGGGTGGCATCCAAACTTCCATACAAATTTTGCTGGGCAATCTACAAATTTTCATTTAACTCTGATGCTTGTTTCTTGAAGGTATAAATATAAATTATTGTGCCATCGATTGTGGTTATCCAATCTTGTAATTGATTTATTAATGTATCTAGATGGGAGACCATTTTATTACTCAAGTGTTGATTTTGAAAAATTAATTTCAGTTTATCCTCTACTTGTTTCATATGTTTCTCAAAACCTCATCTGGCTTGTCTTGTATCAAAATTGATTATTTCTCTGGCAGTAACTTCCATTTGCTTCATATCATTATGTAATTGTTAAATCAAAATATTCTTCTTGTCAAGATTTTTTCTCAAATTATCCAATAACCATAAGTTAGCAGTTCCAAATGATCCTAGTAAATCTGCTACTTCTTTTGCAAATTTAGGGTTACTCTGTCCTTGCCCATTATATATCATTATTTTCCTTTTGGTGATTCCTCCCTCTTTATGTCGAGATTATATTCATATAATCCTTCCTTTTCTTGTTGAAAAATAAATATGATGAACACATATCTTTAGGTTCAATAGGTGTCAGGTCATCTATATTGATAACCTCTGAACAAGGTAAATCAGAACTTGTTGCTAGGGGAGTTGAATATTGTATGGGAGAAATAAGTGAAAAAAATTCCCCTTCATTTGTGACATCTTTCACAAGATTTTCAGTGTTTGAAAATAATTGAGGAAAATTATGTCCATGTTTCATAAAAGATTCGAATAATGCTCATAATTCTTGATCACTTTTACTATATATTCCTATAATTATTGCATCCTTGGGAAATGTTTCTGGTCTCCTTTCCACTTCATTAGTTTTGTCCTCAGTAAAGTCATGTTTCTTGAGATTTGATGATTGTGCCACCTATGAAGTTGGATTAAGCCTTTGTTTTTCTTGAAATATTTTAGGTAAATTGTTCCTTCCATGCTTTTGAAATGTGAGAAAACTTGACTGTTGTTCTTGATGAAGACTTTGAAATCTAGATATGACCTCCTCATATGATCTAAATCCTCTAAAAACCTCATCATAAGGTGAATCTTCATGGATGTATTTATTCATGTTAAATTGAGCCAAATGATTTCTACCTCCCTATGTGGATCATGCTTCTTGAATTCAATGTCAACCAACTTAATATTTTCTAAGGCCGAAGCTTATACCTTAGCATGTCCAAAATATGATAATGGGAATATACCAACCTGTATAGGAAAGGATGTCCAAACTCTTTTCTATGCAGCCTTTAGTTATTTTATGATGCTTGTTGAAACTGTCTGATAGGATACTTCTCTTCAAACAAGTCTGTCTGGTAGAAATCTAGGAAGATCATGTGGATATGTGAATCAATCGAAAACTATGATGTAAGAAAACCTTTCCTCAATGTACCAATCTGCAGTAGCACCTAGATTCCCAATAATTTTTTCTAAAGTTATGGGAGGAGGCTAACCATACATAATTTCATGAATTGGAATGACCACATTGTGAAAAATCTCATAAAAAGAATCCTTTTCATTTTCCTCCCATAATTTAGAATGATAGAAATGTGTAGGCTCAGTGATAGTCAGAGTCCAGTTCCAATTCATAAGAGGAAATGGGGTTCTGAAACAAATTGCATCCATAATATATGCAGACATATAGAAAGGATCATGTTCTCCTTTACAATTCTGAGTTATGCAATCCCCTATTTGTTTAGCTAGGTTCTTCGACAACATTTTCCACCAATCAAAAGTATAACCCTCAACAACTTCATCAATTATAGGAACCCACTCTATAGTAAAATGTGTAGGATTTTTCTTTTCTAACATTCTACAAAGCATCATGGAAATATACAAAATATGGGCATCACAAGAGGCTATAGAGTATCTACCATGGATATTAGTTTTGAATTTATTTTCATTTCCCCACTAGGTTTTCACTATATCATGAATAGTTATGTCTCATCATATACAATATTTTGTGCATTCATCATACTCAAGAATCATTATAAATGATGCATTGTAAGTATAATTGGGGTTGGGAGTTAATTTATACATTACTTGAATGTCTTCGGGTCGGAATGATGTTCGCGTCATCCCCTATGATCGTGTATTCTGGTGGCATTTTGCGTGCCTTAGATTTCTTGCGTGCACCCCCCATTTGTATGATTGGCCTCTTGGTTTGGAATTGCTCTTACTGATTAGCACTTGATATGGTTACTTGTGTTGTCTCAGTCTGTTTCTCTTGTTCTTGTGGTGCCTAGGTGTTGTTGTTCTTCCCCGCCCGAGTGCCTTTTTTGGACACACCTCCTTTATTTTGTTCCACCTTGTTCTGACTGGTCCTTGGCTTCTTGGGAATTATTTTTTCTTTTGTAGGTGCTTGTTTGTGCCCTCCCTCCTCCTCTTTATCTGCGAGCATCTCTTGATTCAACGCTGGAATCCTCTATTCATCGTTCCAATACTTGATGGCCATTTCTATGTCCTCTCCATTGACACAATACCACAATTGTAGCCATTGGTTGTCGGGATCCTTTGGTGCTTGGATCCACATTGTATTCCTGGTCACTTTGAAGTTAGCTATGCCTCGATACTTTGACCACTTCTGGTGTAATCCACCAAGTATTGGCGATGATTTCTTGCAATTCATTGTAATATCCTTCGAACATGTTTGCATTCGCTCTTTTGTTCTTGGGGTATTGAGTGCTCCCTAGAGATAGGTATCGCGCTGCGTGGAAAGGAATGGATCTCGTGGCAAAGAATGAATACTTAGGCTTCCATTCAATAAGGGCGATCAAGACAAGTAGCGACAAATAGTGAAATTCTGTCCCCAAGTCCCGCATCCTTGCAGTCTTCCAGGAATAGATTCAACAAGTACGGGGCCACCTGAGTGTGGTGCCCTCCACACATTGTGTTGCAGCTGTGATGACCCCGACAGGGACTTCCTCCTTATGGAATTTCCTGAGTAGCTTGCATGCCATGATTTGTTTGGCCAGCCTTATGGCTGCGTCACTAATGCGCTTAATTATGATTTCCCATGACCCCCTTTATGTACCATACTTCTTCTTCATTTCCTCGGCCAATGCCTTCTCCTTCATCTTGTCATCAAGGAATTGCATGAGTGTCTCCCCCCATGTTGGAAGCCCTGTGATGTATGCATTGAGCTCCATGTCTATTGGGACGATTTGTTCCAGCCACAAGTATCCTCCATGGGTAACTTCCATCAGTTACTTGACGTAGTTGTTTGCATCTCGACCCCTCCCAAAGTGCGAGATATCCAACAGGCCTAGAATCGTGATTTTGGCCAGTCCTGTTTCCCACTGGCTTGGTTGGTTAATTGGTTCACCAAAGGGTCCTATACCCATAGTTTCCAGGTAAACATTTTTGGAAAACTCTGGGAACTTGTCCGTGTCAGTCACATCATGGTATGAGTACCTCAATTTCTCCATGTGGCCTAACATGTTTCCCGTGATACGTAACCCTTATGGAATGCACAACCAGACTATGGTTGTGGCGGCCTACTTGCGCGATGATTGTGGAACCGACTGTTTTCCCTTGCGCTGTGGTGGCTGACTTGAGGTTCCAGCCTCCATTGTTTTTTCTTCTGCATACTCCTCTTCCTGACCAATGAAATCTTCCACTGTGCCCTCCTGTGGTTGTTTCGACATGGTTGTGTGTGACCTTTTGGGCATGGTCATTTCTGCCTGGTTTAATACTATCCCATTGGCTCTTAGGGTTTTCAGGGTGCAAATTATTTCTTGTGTCCTCAACCTATTGGCCCTGTCCCCCTTTCGACACATCAATGTCCATGCCCACTGGTGTTGTCTGTTAGGTTTCATCCACTATTGGTGTGGGGCTTCCTGGTGTCATATCGGGCGATGGTATTTCATCCACGTTGATGACTTTAGGAGTGTTAGGTGGTTTTTGTTCGCTTCCCTTTAGCTGCAATGTTGGTATAACATTGCTTCAAGGTCATTTACAAGTTTGGATCGACTCTCCCAGTTTGGGTGGTGGCATGGTGGTAATGTTGTTCTCCGTCAAGCTTAGTAGCCTTTTTAACCTATGCAAACTTTTCTCTCTTCTCTGTATACTCTATCGCTCTATGATTTTCTCAATTTCACAATAACCCTTTCAATCCTGGAGTGCTTCCCTTATATAGAAATCAGGTGAAAATTCTCGGAGACATTACCCAAATTGTGTTTTAAATGAATTGACGCTTCTTGCACACTTTCCATTGATTTCCCTTACCATTGCCAGTTGGTGTGATTAATTAAACATCCCTTCCATCGCTCTTGTCATTCAATTTTGATAGTCATCGTCCGTTGGTGCTTTATTTTTCATACCCACCATTTCCGTTGTTTCCTCCTTTTAGTGACTGTTGGTCCTTTCTCCGTCGTGATAGAGTTTATGAGTGCATGTGTTCATTATATTTTCTATATGATACGCCTTTGTTGCTATATTTTGATGTCTGGTGTGGTAACCTCTTTTTTTTTTTATGTTCCAGGAGGTCAACTATCCCTATACAGCTTCAGACGACTCCCATTAATCATCCCTCTAAGTTCTGTTCCTCTTAAATCCTTCAACTGTACAACTCCCCCATCTATGACAGTCTTTACTTCGTATGGTCCTAACCAATGCATTATGATTTTTCCTGGGTGTTGAAGGGATTTACTGTCATACACTAAAACTAAGTCTCCTTCCTTGAAATCTTTCCTCTTGATATGTCTATCATGCCAAGCTGTGTACCTTGCTTTCTGTACTTCTTGGTGAAACCCTGCTAGAATCCTTTCTTCCTCCATGATCATCAGTTGAATTAGCATTTCCTGTACCGTGCCTCATTCTGTCATGTTCGTAATTGATTCTACGCGCAGACTAGGTACCAAAAATTATAATGGCACCACTGCTTCTTGTCCATACACCACTCTGAATGGTGTATGTCCTATCAACTTTTTTCATGTGGTCCTTTATGCCCACAGTACTACTGGTATCTTCAAGTCCCAATCATCCATATTAACATTGCAGATCTTCATCAGTGCATTTTCAAGGATTTTGTTAAAGGCTTCCACTGTTACATTTGCTTGAGGATGATGTGGTGTACTGTTTTGATGATAAACTTCAAACTCCTCATTCATAGCCTTAATAGTGTTGTTAATGAAGTGAGTTCCTTGGTCACTCATCAAAATCCTTGGGCATCCAAATCTAGTGATCACATGCTCAAACAAGAAGTGTGTTTTTGTCTTTGCGATGCAATATTTTACTGGTGTTTCTTCTACCCATCTTGTTAAATATTCTATCGCAGTGATAATGTACCTCGATCCTGACCTTTTTTCCGGTGGGTTAATTGGTCCCACAAAATCTATTGCCCATTTTTCAAATAACTGCAAGGTTACTTGTGGTCTCAACAACATCTCATCCTTTCTATTTGGTTTACCAACCCTCTAACATACATCACATTTTTGGAAGTATTCATTTGAGTCTCTTTGAATAGTCAACCACCATAGTCTTTCACGCAACACCTTCTGCACAATAGCTTTGCCTGCATAATGTCCTCCTACTATTCCCTCATGGGATTTTGCTAAGATCCTTGGTATTTCATGTTCTAGCACACATATTCTCAAGATTATATCTACACCCAATTTGTATAAGTGTCCTACAATCAACTGATAGTCAGTAACCCTGACTACCAGGTTTTTCTTCTGTGCAGTGTTGAATTCCTGTGGCATAGTCCCTATACTCAAGTACTGGATGATGTCTAGAAAGTATTAATTGGCTATCTGGACTGAAAATAGTTGTGCATCGAAAAATTTATCCTCTATATTCATAGGTTCCTCCCCATTTGTGATCGTCGACAAGTGATCAGGTCCTGCATTCAATTTTCTTGGTTTGAATATCACTTCAAAGTCAAATTCTTGGAACAACAATAACCATCTACAAATTCTCCCCCCCAACACTGGCTTGTTGACGAGGTATTTGAGCGTTGAATGTTCTGTGATCATCTTGAATTTTTTTCCAAATAAATAATGCCTGAACTTTTGAAGTGTGTAAACCATATCTAATCCTTCCCTCTCTATGATATTGTAGGTCTGCTCCGATTCTGACAGTTTTCTGCTGGCAAATTCTATCAGATGGTCAAATTCTCTTGCTCTTGGATGTGCCAGAATAGCTCCAAGTGCTATAGTTGATACATCTACATGTACATAGAATGTCTTTTCCCAATATGGAAATAACATTATTGGTGTGGTTACCATGTTCTCTTTCAGTGTGTCCAATCCGCGTTGACAGTCCTCATTCCAGTGAAACTTACTATCTTTCCTTAGCAATTTCTCCATTGGCGCAGTGATCTGTGCATAACCCTTTAGAAATTTCCTGTAGTATCCTGTGTGTCCCAATGTCACTCTCAATTGGCATATTGTTTTTGGTGGTGGTAGATTAACAATTACTGCAATCTTGGCAGGATCTACTAACAAGCCTTGCTTGCATACTATATGGCCCAATAGTATCCCAAAATGTGTTCCGAAGATGTACTTCTTGATATTTAACTATATTTTACACTGTCTGCATCTTTATAACATCAACTGCAAGACCTCTACATGGTATTTCAACAGATTGTAGACTATCTAATCGTCTAGATATACCTCTATAAACTGGTGGATAAACTCTTTGAATGTATCTATGACTACTCTGGAGAATATTGTTGGTGCATTCTTCAATACAAACAACATGACTGTATACTGGTAGGATCCCCATTCTGTGGAAAAAGTGGTCTTGTATTTGTCTTATGGTGCTATCTTGATCTGATGGTATCCTGATAATCCATCAGTGAATGAATAAGCTTCATAACCTCCTACATTCTCCAAGACTTCATCTATGAATGGAGTAGGGAAAGGGTCATGTAGGAATGCATTGTTCAAATTCCTAGTGTCGACACATATTATTATCCCCTATTGTTTCTTCTCCTGAACTACCATTAGACTTACCCATTCAGATTCTTCTACAGGTTCTATGATTCTAGCCTCCAACATCCTATCGATCTCAGCTTTCAATTTTTTCTTTTATATTAGGTTTAGTCTGTATGGTTGTTGTCTGATCGGTCTTGCCTTATCTTTGAGCGATATTTTCATTTCACCTAGCTCTCCTGCTATGCCTTTAATTTCTGTGAATGTTATTGGGAACAAGTTTTTGTACTCGCACAATAACTTTGTTATACTTTCCATTGTTTTCTCATCCCAATAGTCTCCAATGCTGGCCATTTTGGGATTCTCAACTATCCCAATGTTGAATTTCTTCACCTTGAAAGAAACAGAAATTACTTCTGATTCTAGAGGTGGACCTTCCACTTCTCTCTTGCCTTCTACCTCCTCAATCTGAATATCACGTGGGTCATCTTCATCTGGTGCTTCTTCTTACACATGGTAGCATGCCAATAGTTCTTTTACTATATGTCTGTTTTGTTGTTGTTCTTTTGTGATGAGTTCAACTTCTGGTTCCTTAATTAATATCACCCCTCTTATTTATTTAAGTGATTCATCTATGTTGGGGTTCTCATGCTCAAATGAGATAGTGACTTTAAAGTTATTTTGTAATACTGTCTAGCTCGTAGTTCCTCTGTGCAGTTCTTGGTCTGGATACCAGTTTGCTGGGATGCCTTTAATGTGTGAACAAAATGATGAGGCCATTCCTCTGGTGGTGTCATCCTCCATTGTGTTCTTCACTTCTCCAAGTGTTTTGTTGGTTCTCCCTTTCCATCATATTTCTCTAGTAGGTTGCTCCCTTGTTCTGCGCCAAACCTAATGCGCAATAACCACTTACATTGCTACCATTCTTTCATTGTTTCTTTGTGTCCACCCCACCATCTTGTAGGTGTTTCCTTAAGTGCTATATCCATGGATAAGAGCCTCTGATTTTCCAACACTTCATCTTCGTACTGTGTTAAGAATGATTCCAATTCATTCACCCCATGGAAGATGGGAGGTTCTCTTATCTTCATACCTACCCATGTTATTACACGGTCTATTATTGCACATCTTCTTATGGAGACTTCGTGTAACCTCTGCTGCTAGTTTTCTAATCCCGTATCTGAGTCTGACGCACATGAGGTGATTCTTCGCTAACTAAGTACCCCATCTGCAGTTGGTTTCACGTAATATTCATCTAGCACAGTTTCTCTATACAACTAGTTGATTTCCTCTAGGTCCAAGCAAGTAGGTTCTACAAACCTTTCCCCTTATGATGGGTCCAATGGCGCAATGAGTTTGTATTCTCCTGACTCGAAGGTCATATTATATGTCTTTAAGATGATTATGGCCTAGTTATAAAATGCCCAATCCAAGCCAAGAAATTTCGAATAAGGTGTTGTGTCATCCACTATCTTGATTACTTCGAAGTCGTCTTTAGTCTGTACTCCATCCAGATCTACTGTTATTCCTTTTAGTCTTCAAATTGGTAGAACTCTGTGTTGATTTGCTAGTTTCAGCTGGACAGGTGAATATCTTAATGTGGGTTCTCCCATACATTTCCATGTCTTCTTGGGTAATACATTGACTTCAGATCCTAAATCTAGTATGATATCTCCCATGTTGAAATCTCCAATGTTGGAGTTCAGCCTAAATTCCCTACTTGTTATCCTCCTTGTATGTAGGTGATTGATTGTTTTTTTTTCTAACTTTCCTTCTACCTCTACGCTACATATTTCTAGCATATTTTTTTATACTTTAACATAGGATGGATCATTTAGTAGTCTAACAGAGGATTGAAAAAAAAAATTAATCGTACTTACTTGTCCCAGTTGTTGTGTTTTTTCGATGTGATCCAACGATGGAGGCATATAGTACTCTGGTACTTCCTTATTATGCTGCACAATTGATATCTAGCTTTAGGAATTCTTGTCTGGATTTCTTGAATATATCCTTCTCATTCTGCACATCAAACTGCTTCCTTGGTTCAACATTCTTCTTCACCCATTGGTGTTATATTGGCTCTTGTCTTAGTCCGTCATTTCTTGTTTTAGCTCCTCCCCATGTAAATATGTTGATGTTTCTTCCTTCATCCCTTGCTTCAACTAAAATCCACTGAACATTCTGATTGTTATGATTTCTCTTCTCCTAGATCTTCCCTAATAGTGTCAGAAATTCTTTCGTGTCATGATCTGATGTGCGACAATACATACAGGTCTCTGGTGGAAGTGGGAACTCTCTTGCATAGTGTCTTGGTTGTTGACAATTGTGACATACCACTAGTCCTCTACCTCTTCAAAAACCTCCTCTTGATCTTCCTCCACCTCTATATCCATCTCTATCTATTGGCAGAGGGAAAGACCCAGGGTTCAATGCTCAAGAGCACACCAACAAAGCCCTAACTACCGTCCCTTGCAACAACACCTGCAAAGTAGATGAAGTCTCACCCAAGGTAGAGGCAGGGGTGGTTTCAAGACTCAGGTGTCTGCAACCTTAGCTAGGACACAGATATGTGACTATATCATTTACAGAGCACTTAGCATCGATCATTCATCAATATTCAACCCTTATTATACTTCGCAGATAGCACAGAGCTTCGCGGTGAATACTCAGATCTACAGTATTTCATCACTTAACCATAGTAACCTAGATCAGATCTAATAGATCATCACTAAGAATCCTCATACACATCAGATCTAACAATAATATATATCTAAGAATCATAGAGCATAAGTGGATATATCAAATCACATAACATAAGAAAAGATAAACACATTGAAAACAAAGCACAGAGCATAACACACAGATTTATGTGGTTCAACCCCCCCTGGGGCTACATCTAGAAGATATTCTTCTTTATTATCATATTCAATATGTTACAAGAACAAAGCCTCCAAAATCCTTGCTCACATAGGATAACAGATCTGCACAGCTCGCTGTATCCTTCTTCCTTTCATTACAACACTTAGCTTTCTATATCAACCACATAGTAACTTTCACTTAGCCTTGCACACCTTACACAGTTTTCACAGAGCACTTATTTGACATCACATAGATGCACTATCAATTTCACTAAGAAATCACATATACTACTTCTTACATTGCCTATCCTTCTATTTATACATTAAAAAGTGGGCCTAAGCGTGGGTAAACCCATGGGCCGACATCCCTTTCCCATTAAATTAACCCAAAACCCTAAAAGGGGCCCAAAAGTGGACCAAGATCCCATGATCTTTGCTTCACCTGGCGCTCCATCTTTGACAGGCCATCGAAGTCCAAAAACGGTCAATTATGACCAAGTATTCCTCAAAACTTGGTCAAGGGATAACACTATCCCCTAGCAATGGGTTATATTGAGGAGCCTGGTTATACCACACAGTATTATAGTGTGGTTGCACGATATTATACTATAGATGTGCAGTGTTATATTGTTGCTCGAAAATGTTGTACGGGGATGGTAATTGGTTAAACTGAGGTGCGGATTTCTCGATCATCATTTCTCCTGCACCCCGTATGCATTTGATGTTCTTTCCCTCATAAGGTCCATGGTTCTACAATCTTTTTCATCATGGCCTACTGACTTGAAAAATTTGCAATACAAGCTCTTAGGTATTGTCTGGTACTTATGTATCATTGGGCAGTGGTATAGATCATGATAGTGTTTCTTATAGATCTCACACCATAGTCCTCCTGTTGGTAATGGATTTGGAATTCCTATTGCCATGTACTGTGCGAATGTTTGAAATTCATTCTTATGGTGTCCCTCTGTCCTACATATGGTACAACAAACAAATTCTCTTTTGTACTTACCTTTGTTCTTGTTTAGATGAAACATTAAGTTATTCAGATCCTCCTTCAACTCCTCTATGGATGGATCTGTCTTCTAATATTAGTTTTCTTTCAGTTGCAAGGCTGCCTGGAGAGCCTCTGCCTGCGTATGAAACTTCTGTTGTCAAAGTGGATATTTCAAGTGTGGTAATAGTGAATTGGCGAACAGATGCCTATTCTTGATATCTGTCATGACGTATTTTAGCTTTCCCTTCAATCATTTGAATCTTTGGTCAATATCCCATACTGATTCTCCTCGTTTCTATCTAATCTCTATTATCTCGTTCATGTATTCATTCTCTAAACTCGGCTTCTAGAACTCATTTATCAACAACTTCTTGATATCTCCAATCGTTCTGGTTTTCCCTAGCGGACAGTTTGCAGCTAAAATCATGTACCAATCCAGTGCGTGATCTCTTAATGCCATAGATAACTGTTCTAGTTTAGTGTCCTTGTCTATGATTTGTTTTTCTTTCGATATCTTTTCACATATAAAAAGGTGTTTCTCTGGGTCCTCTGACGCCTCTCCTTTAAATTTTGGTAACTTGATGGTGGGATCATGTTCTTCCATCCTAAATGTTGAACTAATCCCTCTGCACGACGTAGATACTTGACTACTGCTTCCTGAACTGGATCCCCCAATTTTTTTTTCTGGTGTATATGTACTTCCTAATGTCTTCCTTCTCCCAAAATTCGGTTGTCTAAATGGTGGTGTTCTTCTTGGTGTATTAGTCGCACATGGGTTTATGGGTTCCACACTGACATTGATATGGATAGGAATGCTTCCTTCTATTTTTGTTCTTGGACCTCTCGTCTTCCTCTCATATATTGCATGTAGGATTTCCTCAATCTTCTCAACATCCTGGAGATTCTCTACCTCCTCTTCATCACTTGATAATCCTTCCCTCATAGCTACGACTCTCTTCTTGGTGTTTACCTTATAATGGTAGGGTATTGCACTGCACATATTTCCACTTGTTGTCATGATCCACTTTATCTGGTCTTCGTCCATCATAATTGAGTCCAAGGCCTCCTCCTTCTTCCCTTTATCTGCTTCCCCTTTCATTTCTTCCTCTCCTGTCATTTCTCCCCCCTTCTCCCATGCACACAGGGAAGTTTAGTTGTCTTAATCCATCATCATTACACCTTTGTTATATAGTAATATCTTAATGGAAGTATATAACGATCTGATGTACCTTATTGGCATGTTTTACGGGAAGAGTGTGCTTGTCATTGATGGCAAGAACAATATTGAAGATCGAAAACAAGAACAAAATAAGATTAGGAGGAGAAGCAAACAATATGAAGAGATAAAATCTTAGAAGGGAAAGCACAGTATAGAAACGTGATCAAGATCAACATCTCCATAGGAAAAACCAGGACCGCTGAGAATTCGAATACCCGTTTACCCGATAGTCATCGGATTGAATTAATGTAAGGACAGGATAAACTAGAAGAGAAACACCAAATATGGATCGAGCCATCGATCTAAGAACATGATTGACGAACAACATTTGGTTCACGTTAAAATTTACGAGGAGGTTACTGTTCGGGGAATCTCACTTCGAAAGAATTGGCAACACGAAATTTGAATTACCCGAAGCCTGCAAATCCGAAATGAATAAGGACCATCAGATCTGGAGAAAATGTGATGACCATTGGATCACTTTAAGTGGAAGGATAGGATAAGAAAGGGTTGAGATCTGATATCTCGATCACCTGATTATCCATCAGCTGTCGAATTGAATTAAATGGAAGAAAAGGATAAGAAAATATGTTGAATCATTGGATTTAATCCAAAGAAAAGTTGCATCATAGACATATAGAGCCTTTGATATAAGATATTGATCCAATGAACATCACACATTTCAAGTCTAAATATGTGAGGAGGTTACACTATGGAGAAATCACTTCAAGAATTTCCAGCTGAAATTTGAAATACCTGAAGCTCGAAGAGTCGGAGAGACGAAATACATTCTCGACCACCGGATCATCCAAAGTAGATCTCAGTCGTCAGATCATCCGAAGAATATATCAAGCATCAGAAAATTCGATGTGAATCTGGGCCATCTGATCTAGAGCTTCAGTTTGAGTTTTGAAATTCCCGAAGCCCGGAGACCCAGAAAGCCGAAATAAATTCTCGACTGTCGGATCATCTGAAGCAGATTTCAGTCATCATATTGTCCGAAGAATATCTCAAGCTTTAGATCGTCCGAAGTAAATCTGGGTTGTCTGATCCATAAAATATGTGGCGTAATCCTGTGGACTTTGGGTAAAGACCCGAAGTAAGCCTCAACCATCTGATCTAAGAGGACACATGGCAGTAATCTGCATACTTCGAGGGGAAGTAAAGTTTGAGACATGAGATTTCAGAAGTCTGGAGACCTGAAGGATATATCAACCGTTGATTGAGAAAGGAGCCACATAAATGTTGATCTGGTTGAAAGGTCAAATTCCCGAAGTGGAAGTAGAGCCATCGATTGAGAAGGAAAAGTGTCCGTAGATCATCGACTCTAGAAGATTGGTGTACAAAAGAAAGAAGGGTTTGAGATTTGAAACTCCCGAAGCCTGGATCATGAAATAAATCACAGTTGTTGATTTAGGAAGGTTAGATCTGATTCAAAGATCTTGAAAGGAAATATTTGAACCGTCTATTCAGGAGCACCGTCAAGATCACGAGATCAATGGTCCCATCGCATTGCGGGGTTAGAACATGCTTGGGTCATAAGTTTTCATGAGTGGACCGAAATTGAAACCATGGTTTTGGAGAAAGGGTACATGGTAGATAGAGGTGGATTGTGGGGAGAAAAGTGGTTGATCCCAAACAACTCTTGGATGCGTCTGTGATCATTCTCTTACGCAAGGATGTAGCCTGAGGTCACATACGAAAGGGGGATAACGAGAAGAGAGCTCACGGTCACAATCACATGGTCACATGAGATCATCGCCCAAGGTCATATCGAGAAACAAACCTAGCACTCACTAGACTAAGATTGGGAAGCACCTTTTGAATAGGCGTTTGGTCACAACCATGGTCACATCAGTGAAGGTTAAGGGAGGAGCTAGCACATTGCTAGGCTCCACTTCAGATATCGAGATTTGGGATAATCGAGTTGTCTCATACTAATATTCTCGAAGTCACAAGTCACAAAGCACCTATTGGTTAGGTGTATGGTCACCGCTAATGGTCACGTGAAGGAAGGTGCTTAGAAGCCAAAGAATCCATAATTGACTGGATGTAACTGACAGAGAAGATGAAGATTTGTGACTTCTAGAGAAGCCAAAGAATATTTGGATAACAACCACTGAATATGAACAGATATAGCATAACCACCAAGGAAGACGAAGAGTTTGAATAATGATCAGGTAGAGGACTCGACGTGATAAAGACATGCATAACAGGGAGTATAGTGTGATTTTTCGATTTTTATGCATGTGGGTAAGAGGTGAAGTGGTGTAGTACCTAAAGTGGAGATCAAAGGCACAATGCATAGAATGCAGAGGCAACACATAGCATAAAATTATGAAGATAAGCTGAACATACATGTTTTGTGTGGAGGAAGAAAAAGAGTAGAGAATAGAAGCATAAAGATGTAGAAGCGGAATAGAGCATAGAAGCTGATGAAGGCAGAGGAGGCATGGAGCTGTAACAGACCATATCAGAGATAGAGCAAGTAAGTAAAGTTTTATATCTCAGGGTGGTATGGTGGTGCTAGGGAGGACTGTTTTCCTCGGAGTTTCAAGTGGGTTCTTGAACACAGGGAGTTTTAGCTTCCATTTGGTTGCAGCGAGAAAAACCAGGGTGGTAGGGTGGTGTAAGGGAGAACCATTGTTCTCTGTTATACAAGTTGGTTCCTGTGTGACTGGAAGTTGATGCTTCCATCCATTTGGTGTTGGAACAATCAAGGAGTTGGTGCTTCCTTCTAGTGGGTGCTATAAAAATCAGAGGGTTGGTGCTCTCTACAAGTTGCATCTTGTTAAAGAAGGGGTTGTCGCCTCATTTTGATTTGGTGATCAAAGATAGATGATGTACATAACATAAAAGATTGCCTATCATTCTAAGAAGAAGAGGTTTTCTACCTTTATGGGTTTCCTCATGAATATTTTCCTCTATGTATATCATGTGTGTGTTTGATGTTTGTTATTTCTGTTGTTCATGACTTGCATAATATTGATGATCACTTGGAGAACATTAATAATATTTCAAAATGAATTAAATTTTTTAAGCACAGTAACAATTGATTCACCCCCCCCCCCCCCCCCCCTCTCAGTTGTCTTAGTATTTCTAACAATTGGTATCAGAGTTGGTTCCTTTTATCTAAGGGTAGATCCTAGAGCTTAAACATGACTATCCAGGAAGGAACTTCAACCAATAAGGCCCCCCTATTCAATGGAACAAACTTTTCCTTCTGGAAAGCTAGGATGAGAACTTACATAATGGATTTAGGTGCAAATGTCTAGAATGTGGTAGAGATTGGTTATGTAAATCCAATTGTACTATCTTCTAAGGATGAAAAGCTAGAATTTATCTTCAACGCTAAGGCTATGAATGCTATTCTGAGTGGGCTTGAAAAACTAGAATTTGTAAAAGTTATGCACTTAGAATATGCCAAAGAAATGTGGGTCAAAATCATTAGAAGTTATGAAGGTGATGAGAAAGTAAAGGATGCCAAGATTCAAACCTATAGACTACAGTTTGAACAACTAAAGATGAAAGAGGATGAAACTGTTGGGAAGTACTTTATAAGAATTGAAGAACTAGTAAATGAAATGAAAGGACTTGGTGAAAACATTGAGGAACCCTCCTTAGTTCAAAATTTTTTGAGATCTTTGTCAGATAGGTTCAACCCAAAGGTCTCTACTATAGAAGAACTCAATGATCTAAAAGCTCTTCCTATTGAACAAATCCTAGGAAATCTGACTTCTTATGAAATGAGGATAGGTAAAGATAAACCCACCTCTAGAGAAGCATAATTTAAAGAAGATAAGAATGAGGATTTTGAGCCTGATGAAATTGAAGAAAAAATTGTGAGAAGACTAAAGAAAGGATCGGATAAGTACCAAGACAAATTTCCCTTCAACTGTTTTAACTTTGGAAATATAGGTCACTTTGCATCTAAGTGTCCACACAAGAAGAAGGACTAGAACTCTAAAGGTGAAGAGAAGTACAAATACATGATATTTGGTAAAAATAAAAGTTTATGTGTAAACAATGATGACTCTTCAAGAGACACAAATAGTGACTCTTCTTGTGAAGATAAGGTTAATGACTTTATGATTATGGCCAAAGAGGATTATGATAATAAAATCACAGGAAGTGATGTTACTAATGAAAAATTTGTGGTTGACTTGGAAGGAGAACTGATCAATGCCCTAAAAGAAATTGCTAGACTCATATTTAAGAGGAAAAAGCAAAATCAATTATTGATACAGTTCGATAAAGATAGTAAAAAACCTAATGAGGACTTTTCCCTACTAAAAGTCGAATTAGAAGAAGCAAAGAAAATAGAGGACATTCTAAAACAACAATTATTAGAGAAGAAGACAAGATGTGAAGCCTTTGAAGAAGAGGTAGTAAAAACTGAAAAAGAGATGGAGAAGTTTAAAGCATTGTATCTCCAAAATATTTCAAGCATTAAAACCTCAACATAACTAAATGACATTCTGAGAAAACATAGATCTCCTTTTTGAAGACTGGTTTAGGCTTATATGTAAGTGGTTCAAGCAACAAACAACTAGCAAGCAAAGAGCCAGTAAAGATGATCAAGTTCCAAGTCAACAGAAAATCAGACCATGTGAATACTCTATCACCAACAACTAATAAAGACAAGATGATCCCTGATTAAAAACAAAGATATCAAAAGATGGAGCAACAAATTCCAAGAAGAAGAAAATTCTTCAGGTACCAAAATTTCTTCCATGGTTACCGTTTTTACTGCTCTAATTTTGGTCATAAGATTGCAAATTGTCAAATTAAGTTTAGAGACATGCAACTAAGGATATCAAGAAATAAACAATCTTTGCAACATAGAACTAAATAGCCAATGAGTATACAAAGTTGCACCAATCACATTGACCTATTGAACAATGAGCTCGAATGCTATAACCATCATAGCTTTGGCCACAAAGCCGCAAACTTACATATGAAGAATTACAAAGAATATCCAAGGATAAAACCCCTAGTTAGAAATGCTAGCACACGAAAAAAGAAAGATAGTGAAAAATGTGGTCTAGTACTTTCAGCTCAAAAACAAAAGGACCCCTGGTATATAGACAGTGAATGTTCCAAGCACTTGACTGAAGACAAGGATAAATTTATGTCTATAAGTAAAATAAAAACAAGAAATGTGACCTTTGGAAATGATGAACCCAGTAAAATCAAGGGTAAAGGGATGGTGAGTTTGAGTAATGGCAAAGGAAAATCCCGGGATGTTCTTCTTGTAGATGGGCTGAAACATAATTTGCTCAGTGTAAGTCAAATGTGTGACAGAGGATGTGAAGTGGTGTTCACTTCCAAAGATTGTAAGATAAATTATGTAAACTCAGCACAAGTGGTGGCTAAAGGCATAAGAACAGATAATAATGTATATGTGCTGAAGGAAGATAGAGAAGAGTGTCATCTAAGCAAACATGATGAAAGTTGGTTATGGAATAGGAGACCTGGACATCTAAACTTTGACCACTTAATCAAGATCAAAAATCTTGAGGCAGTAAAAGATCTTTCAAGAATATCAATGCTACAAGATTGCCAAGTAGGAAATATAACCAAGACACAATTTAAATCCAAGATCTCTACTTCAACAGAGAAACCACTCCAATTAGTTCATATGGATTTATGTGGACCATCAAGATAGGAAGGCACATAGAAGGAAAACTACTTCATGCTGATCATTGATGATTACTCCAGACTCACTTGTGTTTATTTTCTCAAAGTAAAATCTAAAGCATTTGAGAAATTTAAAATATTTAAGGCTTTAACTGAGAATCAAACAGGCAATAGGTTAATGGCAGTAAGATCAGACAGAGGAGGAGAATTTATGTCAAGTGATTTCAAGGAATTCTGTGATAAACATGGGATCAAGAGAGAATACACAATCCCGGGATCTTCACAACAAAATGGAATACTTGAGAGGAAAAAAAAAACATTACATCAAATGGCTAGGTCAATGATGACCGAGAAGAACATTGGTCAAACCTACTGGGTAGAAGCAATACACACAACAATCCATATTCTTAACAAATCCCACCTTAGACCACATAGTGACAAGACACCTTATGAACTTTGGTGTGGAAGACCTGCTTTAATCAAACAGTTCAAAGTCTTTGGGAGTAAGTTCTACATAAAGAATAATAATGAAAACCTTGGCAAGTTGTTGGGCCCCAACAACTCCCCCTAAAGTTTTACAAAATTTAAAGGGCCCCCATTAGAATCTTGATAATTATAATGAGATACATAATCAACCTTTTCAAATGGTTCCATACCTTGGCTTGTTTTGAGACAAACTTAATACATTCACTATAGTATGAGACATTCATTACAAAAGTATATGTCAAAATTTAGAAACGAACATAGAAATCTCAATTTAAACAAAAACATTAATTTATATCAACTGTTTACTTTTGTTTAAATTATGATTATGTGTTCATTCTTTTGATCCTTAGAAAGTTTGACTATTTTGAATAATGGGTTCAATACTTCATCAAATAATAACTTGGTTGGTTTCTCATTTTCACAAAATCATTTGGTGGGATTAATTAATTAATTATTTTTTTTTCCCTTTTGCATCTCATTTCAAAATAAAAATAAAAATAAAAAAATAATTATCTATCATTTGTTTGATTTTGTGAAAACCCAAAATTAATATTTTCTCCTCTCCATCAACTTGAAGCTTCTAGAATTTTAATATCATATTTGAACGGAAAATATAAACAATGTTTGTTTAGAACTTATAGTTAGTTTCAATTCATTTTAATTTTATTGTTCTAGATTTTGTTTTATTCACAATTTTTAGGTTATTAATTTAGGTTTTTTTTGGTTTCACAGGTTTCTATTATCATTTATTTGGTATGGATTTGATCATGGCTTGATTTTATTATCTAAATACATTCAATATGATTGATCCAAAAATAATATTGGATTGCTGCAAATAAATTTATGAGCAACAACAGATAAAATTTGGAAATGTGTCAAGAACAGACATACGATTTTTGTGGGACTGATTGCAGCCAAACCGTGATGAATCTGAAGAAAGAGTAGAAAACCCATCTCCAAAATGGACCCATTTAGCTTACTATGGGGAATTTTCCGAAAACAATGCATGATTTGAGAGATATTTGTGTCTCTTTACGAGACAAATTTCAGGTGGCGGAAATTATTAGTGACGCCCAGACTGTTCATTCATGGTATAAATATATGAGAAAGTTTAGAGCCAAAAGGATCCAAGAAATTGAGAGGAGGATTTATATCCTTTCTCTTTTGTATATTATTTATTTTGTAAACTTTTTTTCTTTTCAAATTGAGTAACAGATGGTTGGAATTTTTGGGAGAATGGACAAGTATTTTCAAAGAAGAATATGGAATTCCAGGTTGCTTAATGACTTTTGTTGTGTGAGTAAAATGGTTTTATTTTCATCATAATATCTTCATATTTTTTGAATAATTGATTATGAATTGATTTAAATTAGCTTTAGTCTATTTTATCAATACATGGTTAATTGCTATCATTTATATATTATTTTTTTCAATCTTTAAGAGTCTATTATCCCAAAAGTTCTTCGTGAACCATATAATGAACATATTTTGTTGAAACTATATGAGAAAGAATTTTACTCTTTGGATTTCATCCTATGTAGACTTTGCAGTGTTTTTCATTGTCTTGTCATGTAATTTCTTGATGTGAAATGTTATCTGTGTCGAATTAGCTTTAGTCAGTTCTGCACATAATATTTTATATCATGTTTTTCTTTATGTTCAATATATTTTGGTTTAGTTTATATCTGTGAATGATCATCTATTCAATTATTTTGAGTTTACATCTGATGCTAGATAGTTGGTAACACCATTCTTGAGAATTGTAATTTCTTTCATTTTCAGTTATTGGACATTTCAAGGTCACAAGATATATAATTATTTGTCTTTCTATTGTTATAAACTCACTCCAGAATATGAAACAATTCCTTGAATTTCTTCAGGAAGTATTATGCTTTCTTTTTTCATGGGTTTAGACTTGAAACAGGTTAAGAGGAGCTCATACAAATACAAAGAGATGAATTTATCTTAGTATTGTTGATCAGTGAGAGGTTAGTAGGTGCATTGCTTTCTTTTATTTAGATTTGTTTATATATGAATGAGATGATGATTGCATTAATTAGCTTTGAATGTTTTTGCGTCATTGTTTCAATTGTATTTTCTTAGTATTTATTAGTTTAAAATCTTTAAACATTAAAAAAACAAAAAGATTTATATTCTTACTTTATCTTATTTTGAAACATTATTATGAACATTCATTTTCACAAGATTTCAAGTAAACCTTGTAAATTGTATTTGTTGGGGCCTGTTTGGCTATATTTGAATCAATTTTTGCTGAATTCTTGGTGCTAGGATCATTGCTTTTACTATTTTCAGCGATACTTTGAAGCATTTTCTGCAAAATAAGGGGAAATTTCAACAGCTGAAAAACATAAATATTAGCTCTCAGTTTTTTTAGATCTTCAATCAAATCATATTCTAAAACTAGGGCTGCTACGCTCTGTTTAATTTCAACTTGCTTTGTCTTTTTTGGAAACACATTTTGACTGACTTTAGTAGGGGGTTTGTGTTGGCAGCCAATTAACATTTTTCCATTGCCTTATAATCTGACTACACCTATGTCTTGCAAACATCAATTTTTCGTCGCAATTTTCAAATCATGACATTCTTATTTTTTGTGACACTTGCACACTTACTTTCGTTTTGTTTTCATGACTGTAAGCATGAAAACATAGTCTTTCGAAGTCTCATTGAAATCATTATCTGAACTATCATTATCTCTCTTGTCAATATGCCTATTGCGCTCACCTCTTATTTATCATTATACAGCTGGCAAGATCCTTTGATCGGTACTCATAGTTCGATTGATTGGGACTTGGTTTCATTGAGTTTGTAATGCATTGACATATGGGTGTATATTTTATTTGGATTTATATGACCTTTGGTTTCATGAAAATACATGGGTGTTTTGATTAAATCTTTTATACATATCTTTTAATATAATCCCTATGATCTTGTTTTCATAACTATTGGCTTGTTGATTATATGAATACCCATCGACACATTGGCTAAACTATTGTTATGAGTTGATACATTGGCGCATGGTTAAAACATTTGGTTTTGGTTTCAAATTATCGATAGTTCAAATCTTTGGCACAACATTGATAGCTCGTTGGTTTACACACTTACCATTTGATTCGTTGGTAAGCTAAATGATATGATTGTTGAGCTATGCTGTAATGGATAGAACAACTATGTAAACTGGCGGTTGTACTTGCGTAATAACTCTTATGCATGGAAGAGATAAGCTCCACCACCTTCGCACGATGTCATTTATGCCTATCCCTTATCCTCGTTCACTTCTGTTAGCTCGAGTATATCTTCTCCTGTGTGTGTTATGATCCAAACCCTCGGCTTACCATGTGCTCGGCTCCATGGAACCAGTCGTGTGAATAGAGCCAAACGGCAACCAGGCCCTATTAATGTTTGACAATGCTCGCAAAGACTTGGAGGAAAATGGGTGGCTCACCTTCGTGCAACGGTTCGAGGGTTTTAATCTTTGTGTGGCACGAAAATTCACCCTAACGTTTGATGGCTGTAGAGCCAAGGTGGTTTACATACAGTTGGAGATCGATGAACAGTTTATCATCTCTGCTACAGGGTTACCATCCTCGGTACAATGTTGGTTTAAGAACTGTAAGGTCGAGGAGGTGCCATGGACATTGCTGTTTCTCTCGCGCAAAGTCACCTCTTGTGACAGAGGTATGCCCATCTCTGCACTTAAACCATGATGGCACGATACTTTGATGATAGTCAAACAGTTCGTGACCTGTGAAGGTCGATACAGACTTGTGTTTCTCTATCAGCTGTGTTTGTTAATGAGTTTTATGGGTTACTCGTTGAATATTCCCTTTTACTTTCATCGTAGCCTGTATAAAATGTCGAAAAAGTTTAAAAGGTAGAAGGTTGACAACAGCCTGTTCCACCATGGACTCATTAAACTCATAATCGTTTATCATTTGGGTTTGTACGGTGATAGTTGGAGAGATTTCATAGCTCGGAATGGTTTTGATGACACAAACCCTATCCAGGTTGACAAACCTGTGGTAAGTGAAACCTATGTTCAGCCACCAGTGCCCTTACATATATTATTTCCCTCTCCTAAGCTTTCGCTCGACCCTTCTATTGACTTACCAGACGTTGGAACCGAGAAGGCCGAGACTATTAAGAAGCCTGCGAGAAAAAATCCCAAGGAAAACCCTACTGCTAATGCCAAAGGAAAAAGGAATGCCCAGCTCATTTCGAGAATGGCTAGAAATAAGCCTAAACCCTCTACTGAGCGAGACCCTATCATCCTTAGTGAGGATTCGGACTCTGACGTGGAACGATTCTTAGCCAGCGAGTATCCTTACTCATAGGGTTTATGCCACGAACCACCTTATGATTTCGTGATGAATCTTCCCCCCTGCCTAAGAAATGATCCCAGCTACCTTGGTATTAAGTTGCCTAACGAAACCCTCAATCATGCGATCAAACCCTCGCCTACTCTCTCAAAACCCACACAGTCACCCCGTGACCAATACGATTTATGGTTGGAACGGTACTACATTGACATTCCCATACTCCAATCAAAAATTCAATCACTAGAAGATCAAGTTGCAGTATTAACCGGTCAAAGAGACAAGCTCCAAGCAATTGATAAGAAATAGAAGACAACAGGTTCGATCCTTTTAAAAAAACGTTGAATCGACTATGGTAGTTATCAACTCCAAATTGGCATGATCAAGCCGTCTCGTCGCTATACAGGTATGAATTTTGATATCGTTTTAATTGTGTGAGTGAACAGGTTGATATAATGATTTGAATTCTGTTTTCGAATAAGCTCTGTTTATGTATCGAAATGGCTTTGTAATAATGTGTTCATCCTGTGTACATTTCGCTTTGCTAAAAATAAATGAGATTTCGTTATGGATATATGATTTTATCATTCCCAGTATAGCCATCAATAGATTTTATCATATTTAATTGATTTTCGTTTGGATTTGATTGATTGGTTTTCCTGATTGAGTTAACGAAATTGTTGGTTTTCTTTCAATTCAATTCGTATTGTATCCACTCCCAACAGGGAGTTTTTCATGCTCAATTTAGAATGCGATTTGTTTGGATTTGATTTCGTTATGATCCATATGTCGTGGTTGGAAAACGGTTTCAATGAGTTTGTTGGTTACGATATGCTCTGTCATATAATTTTCAAAGTTGAAATATTGCTCCGTTCGATTTTAATTTGGGAAAAAACGACTCTGTTTTTATAAAAACAATGATCTCATTTAAGCATGTGCAAGTGCGCTCGAATCATGGAACGATTATGATTTGCAATGAATATGATAAACCCGGCCGATTGATTCTCTTGATTGGATTGTTGTTTGTTCGATTATTTGATGAGTTAGATTCCAATTATAATTGCTGCTCTGTTTGATTTTAAGTTGTAAAATGAATTGGTAAAACCTGGTTATAATTCATTGTCAAATGAACGATTTTGATCGAAGTCAATCGATCCTGTTTGCCCAATTTTCAATAACAAATTACGAGTTCTATTGCTAATCAATCGAGCCTGTTATGATTTTATTTGAATTGATTTTCACGCCAGTTTGAATTGATCTATTCGTGGCATGAATCGTTTGCCTTGTCAACACAGTCATAACGATTGGAAAATGATCTTTTCGGAATCAATCGTGTTTCCTGTCTAATAGGCAGCGTAACAATTGCCTACGATTTGTTTGATTATATCGGTTTCAATTGAATATCAAAACGATTTCACAACTATTGGATTCGATTTGTTGTGAAACGATTACAGTGTTGTTCCATATGATTTTGTCACCCGACTTTATGGTAACAAACAAAACAGAGTATGCCTATCTCTTTAGTCACTTAATTGATTTGGATCCTGTTTGATTTCGAATGGTATAACAAACTCAAATTAAATGATTCGTTTTCAAATGGCAATTGGATGTAAATTAAATGGAATTCTTTAAAAGATTTTCAATTACTTTCAATACTGATTCTGTGTCTTATTTAGACTAGCTACAGAATCAGAGGATTCTGTAGCTAGGTCTATAGATTTAGATTTTCATTATTTTCTTTAACAAATATCATTCTAACTTGTTCATTTCTGGTCCTTTTCAGGTGAATTCGAATTGCATGGGATTTGATGGACAGTCTAGAGGATATTTGTGTTTCTAGTTTTATTGTAGTTTCCTAGTTTAGTTAAAATTGGGATATCCTCACAGATTTTTTGTAAACAGTTTTATAACTTCCACAGGGAGGTTTTACCCTATGGAAAAACTTATAAATACTTATTATTTTTTGTAATAAGAGACATCCTTGATTGTGGGGGAACCAGGATTATGGATTTTTAATACAAACTGAGACAGAAGTTGATGTTCTGCTAAAGCTTTCACTTTCATAATATCAATCTTTTGTTTCATGTTTATGTTTATCAGTTTTCATTTGATTAGTGACTACTTTAGCTATCATGGTCTTTTGCAGAATGATATGAATTAATTAATGTCTCATCCATATCTGATTTCTTCCATTACTTTAAAAATACAACAATTATTTAGTTCAGTTAATGAATGACATATTTCTCTTCTTCATCAATTGAATTATTTTGTATAAGTCTTTGCATACAGGTTTATCTAATTGTAGAGATTTATAAATCATACGATTGTTGTTATTTTTATGTCTTGTTTGTCCTATAATCAAACTTGTAGAGCACTGTGGCTATCGTTTACGAGAAGCTTCTGGATTATTCGGTGCSGGTTTCCTCCCTTCGATCAGCTAAGGCAATCATCATACACAGGACAAATCTAGAGCGTTTCTAGGTCAGTTTGTCATTTATTTGTTTAGTATATTTATTAGTAGTTTAGTAAGATATATTAGTAATTAGAATCAGTATATTAGTAGTTTAGTTTAGCTAGTTTTCTGTTTTATTTCTTTTTTATAAAATTATAAAATCAACAAAAAAAAAATATCTTTCACTGTCATAGGGCAGAACATAAATGAGTTTTTCAGGTTTTATTCAAATCTGTAAATTGTAGATATTGTACATTTTGTGAATAAGTTATATTTCAGATAGTATTTAGATAGTTAATTAGTTAGAGTTAGTATAGTAGTAATTAGTAGATTGTGTATATATAATTAGTTAGATTAGTTTAGTTTGTTTTAATAATTAGTTTTAGTTAGATTAGTTTTATTAGTTTGTTTTATTTGTTTTTAGTTAGATTAGACAACCCCAGACCGGTTCCACTCTCTCAGTTGATGGACGGACGATTTCGCCCATCAACAAATGGGGCTAGAAGGAGGGCCTGAACTTAATTAATGGCACGAGGTGGTCGCAAGACTCCTCCACCCCCTAATCGCTCACCTATAGTGACTAGAAGCCGTTCACACGATAATATTCCCCTTCAAACAGAAACTACTTCAACCGACGATCCACAGATCACAGTTGAGCCAGTAACCCCTAATCCTATAGGTGGTGACATACAAGATATTGTCCGCCAATCTCTTATAAAAACACATAGTTCCTTAGCTCGTTTGAGGCAACCAAACCGTCCGTGGGGTCAACCTTTGGATTTCTCTGATATCAGAGAACAATTAGGTGACACTAATCCTACTATGAATCCTTCAGATCCAATCTTAAATCCTACTGCAGAAGGATCTGGGAGACCTCCTTCACCACCTCCATCATCTCCTTCCTCTTCTGGAGGATATTCCTCTGACGAAGGAGATTCCCCTTCTCAGCCTTCCACACCCACTACCCCAATGGAAAATTAGAACAACCCTGCTAGACCCTGGCTTGACCAGGATTCCGTAGCTGTACCTGGAGCTCAACATCCTCTACCTAAAAATCCAGAGAAATGGCTTCCCAAGTTTGATCCTGACTCAAAACAAATAGCTGAAGATTACATTAAAAAGTTTATGTTATCCATTAGACTCCGCAATGTCGAACATGAAGACATTGTCTGTAGGTTGTTCCCGTATACTTTCGAGGGTAATGCATCCACATGGTACTTTTCCCAGCAACCCCATACCATCGTGTCTTGGGAAAAGTTTGAGTCATGCTTTTTGGAAAAATTCGGAGACGGTAAACCTCCGGAAGTCCTAGTCATGGATCTTTCTAGCTTAAAAATGAACCTAAAAGAAAAAGTTAAAGACTTTAATCAGAGATTCTCAACACTCAAAAATTGAATCCCTGCCGATTCCATGCCTACTGAGAGTCTTATAATAGCTTACTACACTAAAGATTTTCACCAAAGTATAGCTATTTGGGTTAAACAATCTAAGAAAGCCACGTTGTTAGAGGCCTTTGAAGAGGCCAGCCAGATTGAAAAAGACATACTTAGTTTTAAAGACTCTACTAGAAATGAAACTGAGACTAGTTCTTCTTCTAGGAAGAAGATCGAAATCCTCCCCAGACCCACTCAAAGTAAAACACAACCTGAAAACTCTGATTTGAAAAACTTAACCAAAGTTGTTCAAAAACTGTCAAATCAAGTTATAGACTTGAAAAGGTTGACCGAAGAAGCTTACTCTAGCAAAGGACCTTACAAACCCCCATTCCGAAAGCCTTTTCCTACCAACCAACCTAACCCAACCACCGAAGGCCTTAATCTAGAAAGTTTGCAATGTGCTCTTCAAACAATTCTAGAAGCCCAAGATAACTTGATGGCTCCTGAGATCCCTGAGGAGGTAGTTGAACAAGAGACAGTTCAAGAAGAAGAATCTTCTCCAAAAATTTTTGGACACTTCTCGGATAGCATCTTCCAAGCTAACTTCGAGACAATTCATCTTTATAACACTAGGAGTAAGACAACAAATAAAACTTCTTCCGAAAATACTACAACTTCGCCTCCAAAGAAATCTAAATCAGTTGAAACTAAACAGAGTAATGTGAACCCCAACTTAGATTATGATGTTGAAGATCTTAAAAAGTTGAGGGCTAACATTTCTATTTATGAGTTATTGAAATTTCCATTTTTGTTACAAAAAATGTTGCAAAATATTTCAGATAATGGCAAAAATGGTAATTCTAATGGTAACAAGGTTGTGCAAAACAAAGTCCCTCAGAAGACTTCCACTAAAAATAATCTTGATCCTCAAGATAAAGGAAGCCTTCCTGTAAGTAATGTAAATAATGTAAATAATGTAGATAAAGTAGTTTTAGAAACCGCGAGTAAAAAGCCACAAGCTACTACTCTTAGTACTCGCAAGAATGTGCCTCCTTTCCTATTAACTTTCAAGATTTTTAATAGAAACATGCATAATTGTATGGTAGACTCAGGGGAATCATCCAGTGTGATGCCATGGTCTATTTGCCAAAATATTAATGCTGAAGTTGAACCATCTTCTTTGAAAATCATACAACTTGATCGGACAAATGTCAAAGTTATAGGCGAACTAAAGAATGTGCTAATTCGATTATCGTCTAACCCAAAGGTTCATCAAGTTATTGATATAATTGTTGTGGATATTCCAGAAATGTATGGTCTATTTTTAAGCAAGGACTGGTCATAACAGCTACATGGTTATTTCGCGACAGATTGGTCCCATCTATGGCTTCCAGAGAATGACAAGCCTAATAAAATCAAAGTGAATCGTGAGCACTACCTTAAGTTCACGGTTACAGATTTGAACAACCCCAACAAACCATATACACCTCCTGCTGATTCACCTGAAGTACAAGGGATGGACACCTTCTTCGGAAATTTCATGGCCGAGGTTTCACCTATCACCAATCTAGAACAGCAGTCCGAGATTGTAGCATATTTGCAGCCTACAGCTTCAACGCTGTTATCACTGAAATTTCGTCCGCACAGGGCGACAAGAACT
>ML780232.1:1735658-1806826 GCA_009831015.1 Picea engelmannii
ATGTTCAAGTACAAGATGATTCAAAATGAAAATGTCTCCTTGGTATATATAGGAGACTAGGAGGTATAATTACAAATAATGGCCTAAAGCCGACATAATTAAAATAACATTACTAATATAAATTACAACTAATGGACTAAAGCTGACATAAATAAAATAGCATTACTAATCTAATATGCCCCAATTAAGGGGTAATGAACCAATATTAGGGCTTAACACCCAGCTACCCTAGTATTAAGTTGCCTAATGAAACCCTCAGTCATGCGATCAAACCCTCGCCTGCTCTCTGAAAGCCCACACAGTCGCCCTGTGACCAATGTGATTTATGGTTGGAACGATACTATATTGACGTTGCCATACTCCAATCAAAAATTCAATCACTGGAAGATCAAGTTGCAGCATTAACCGGTCAAAGAGACAAGCTCCAAGCAATTGATAAGAAACAGAAGACAACAGGTTCGATCCTTTTCAAAAATGTTGAATCGGCTACGACAGTTATCAACTCCAAATTGGCATGATGAAGCCGTCTCGTCGCTATACAAGTATGAATTTTGATATCATTTTAATTGTGTGAGTGAACAGGTTGATATAACGATTTGAATTCTATTTTCAAATAAGCTTTGTTTATGTATCGAAATGGCTCTGTAATAATGTGTTCATCCTTTGTACATTTCGCTTTGCTAAAAATAAATGAGATTTCATTATGGATATATGATTCGATAATTCCCAGTATAGCCATCGATAGATTTTATCAGATTTAATTGATTTTCGTTTGGATTTGATTGATTGGTTTGCCTGATTGAGTTAACGCAATTGTTGGTTTTCTTTCAATTCAATTCGTATTGTATCCACTCCCAACAAGAAGTTTTTCATGCTCAATTTAGAATGCGATTTGTTTGGATTTGATTTCATTATGATCCATATGCTGTGGTTGGCAAACAGTTTCAATGAGTTTGTTGGTTACGATATGCTTTGTCATATAATTTTCAAAGTTGAAATATTGGTCTGTTCGATTTTAATTTGGGAAAAAACGACTCTGTTTTTATAAAAAAAATGATCTCATTTAAGCCTGTGCAAGTGTGCCCGAATCATGGAACGATTATGATTTGCAATGACTATGCTAAACCCAGCTGATTGATTCGCTTGATTGGATTTCTATTAGTTTGATTATTTGATGAGTTAGATTCCGATTATAATTGCTGCTCTGTTTGATTTTAAGTTGTAAAACTAATTGGTCAAACCCGGTTATAATTCATTGTCAAATGAACGATTTTGATTGAAGTCAATCGATCCTGTTTGCCCAATTTTCAATAACAAATTACGAGTTCTATTGCTAATCAATCGATCCTGTTATGATTTTATTTGAATTGACTTTCGTGCCAGTGTGAATTGATCTATTCGTGGCATGAATCGTTTGCCTTGTCAACACAGTCATAACGATTGGAAAATGATCTTTTCGGAATCAATCATGTTTCCTGTCTAAGAGGCAGCGTAACAATTGCCTACAATTTGTTTGATTATATCGGTTTCAATTGAATATCAAAATGATTTCACAACTGCTGGATTCGATTTGTTGTGAAATGATTACAGTGTTGTTCCATATGATTTTGTCACCCGACTTTATGGTAACAAACAAAACAAAGTATACCTATCTCTGTAGTCACTTAATTGATTTGGATCCTGTTTGATTTCGAATGGTATAACGAACTCAAATTAAATGATTCGTTTTCAAATGGCAATTGGATGTAAATTAAATGGAATTCCTTAAAAGATTTTCAATTAATTTCAATACTGATTCTGTGTCTTATTTAGACTAGCTACAAAATCAAAGGATTCTGTAGCTAGGTCTATAGATTTAGATTTTCATTATTTTCTTTAACAAATATCATTCTAACTTGTTCATTTCTGGTCTTTCTCAAGTGAATTCGAATTGCATGGGATTTGATGGAAAGTCTAGAGGATATTTGTGTTTCTAGTTTTATTGTAGTTTCCTAGTTTAGTTAAAATTGGGATATCCTCCCAGATTTTTTGTAAAAAGTTTTATAACTTTCACAGGGAGGTTTTACCCTATGGAAAAACTTATAAATACTTATTATTTTTTGTAATAAGAGACATCCTTTCTTGTGGGAGAACCAGGATTATGGATTTTTAATACAAACTGAGACAAAAGTTGATGTTCTGCTACAGCTTTCACTTTCATAATATCAATCTTTTGTTTCATGTTTATGTTTATCAATTTGCATTTGATTAGTGACTACTTTAGCTATCATGGTCTTTTGCAGAATGACATGAATTAATTAATGTCTCATCCATATCTGATTTCTTCCATTACTTTAAAAATACAACAATTATTTAGTTCAGTTAATGAATGACAGATTTCTCTTCTTCATCAATTGAATTATTTTGTATAAGTCTTTGCATACAGGTTTATCTAATTGTAGAGATTTATAAATCATACGATTGTTGTTATTTTTATGTCTTGTTTGTCCTGTAATCAAACTTGTAGAGCACTACGGCTATCGTTTACGAGAATCTTCTGGATTATTTGGTGCGGGTTTCCTCCCTCTGATCAGCTAAGGCAATCATCATACACAGGACAAATCTGGAGCGTTTCTAGGTCAGTTTGTCATTTATTTGTTTAGTATATTTATTAGTAGTTTAGTTAGATATATTAGTAATTAGAATCAGTATATTAGTAGTTTAGTTTAGTTAGTTTTCTGTTTTATTTCTTGTTTATAAAATTATAAAATCAACAAAAAAAATAAATATTTCACTGTATTAGGGAAGAACATAAATGAGTTTTTCATGTTTTATTCAAATCTGTAAATTGTAGATATTGTACATTTTGTGAATAAGTTATATTTCAGATAGTAGTTAGATAGTTAATTAGTTAGAGTTAGTATAGTAGTAATTAGTAGATTGTGTATATATAGTTGGTTAGATTAGTTTAGTTTTTTTTAATAATTAGTTTTAGTTTAGTTAGTTTTAGTTAGATTAGTTTTATTAGTTTGTTTTATTTGCTTTTAGTTAGATTAGTTAGTTAGTTTGTTTTATTTAGTTTTAATTAGATTAGTTAGTTTAGATTAATTTTCTTTTTGTTTTCTTAGGACCTTAGATCGGCTAACGGAGCCGCTAAACCCATCAGGGTGGTTCATCCCAAACGGCTTGGGTTATTAGACAACCTCGGACCGGTTCCACTCTCTCAGTTGACGGACGGACGATTTCGGCCGTCAACAATTTGTTTTGCATTTTGCTTCTTGTGTTGTAGAGGTGAACAGTTTCAAAATTATCTTGGAAGATACTATCTGAGAAGTGACTAAAGGCAGTGGGAGATGATTCATCCTCTTCTGTTACTTCTTCCTCAACTATGTCTTTAGAAATTTTAGGAGGAACATAAGCAAAATTATCATGTGCTGCTAAGATGGTTTGCAAAGCGTATTGTAAACTTTCAAAATTTAGACCTTCTGTGGTTGGGTTTGGCCGGTTGGGAGGAAAAGGTTTTATGAAAGGAGGTTTAAAACGTCCATTGCTTGTGGATTCCTCCTCGACTGATCTCTTCAAGTCAATGACCTGGTTGGAATTTTTTTGAATTTTTTTATGCAAGATTTCTAAGTCTAAATTTTTTGATTGATTTTTAGTTTGAGGAGGCCTAGTAAAGATCTCTATTTTCTTTTTAGAGGGTGAAGTTGTTTCAGCTTCAATATTAAGATTATCTTTCAGGCTCAATATATCTTTCTCAATTTGACTTGCCTCCTCAAAGGATTCAAGCAATGTGTTCTTTTTAGACCTTTTAACCCAAATGGATATATTATTGTGCAATGCTTTAGCATAATATGCAACGATTAAATTTTCAGTGGGCATTGAATCTGCAGGGATTTTATTCTTTAAAGTAAGAAATATTTGGTTAAAATATTTCATCTTTTCCTTAGGATTCATTTTTAAGTTAGAGAGTTCCATAACCCAGACTTCAGGAGATTTATCATCTCCGAATTTTTCCAAGAAACGAGTTTCAAACTTGTCCCAAGAGACAATGGTTTGGGGTTGTTGAGAAAAATACCATGTGGAGGCATTTCCCTCAAAATTATAAGGGAATAATCTGCATACTACATACTTGTGTTTAACACTCTGGAGTCTAATGGCCAACATAAATTTTTTGATGTGATCCTCCACGGATTGCTTTGAATCTGGATCAAATTTGGGCAGCCATTTCTCCAGATGTTTCGGTAATGGGTGTTGGGGTCCAGGTACAGCCATGACGTCTTGATCGAGCCAAGGTTTGGAAAAATTATTTTGGTTTTCCATGGGAGTTGGTGGTGTCAAAGGCTGTGATGGTTCCTATGAAGAAATGCCTTCATTTGAAGACTCTCCTCCTGAAGAGGATGGAGATGAATCAGGTGGGAAAGGTGGAATACTAGATCCTTCGACTCCAAGGATAGGTATTTCAGTAGGATTAGTAGTATTTTCACCTAACGAGTTTTGGAGCAGACCAGTGCCTTGAATTTTTTCTCGGATGTCCGAGAAATCAAGGGGTTGATTAAGTGGCCTACCAGGTTGTCTGATACAGGCTAAGGCACTATGCATTCTTATGAGTGACTGACGAACAATTTCTTGGATGTCACCCCCTTGAGGAACTGGTCTCACTAGTTCAACAAGAATCTCAGACTTATTGTTTGAGGTAGTTGTTGTTTCGAGTGTAATGTTATTGTTTGAGTGACTACGTGTTACGACAGGGGAGCGAGTGTGTGGGTGAGGAGTCTTGCAACCTCCACGTGACATCAATTAAATTCGGGCCCTCCTTCTAGCGCCATTTGTTGACGGGTGTAAATGACACACCATCAACTAGAAGGTTAGATCCAGACCAAGGTTGTCTAATTAACCCAATCCGTTTGGTATGATCTGACCTGACGGGTTTAATGGCTCCGTTAGGGGGACTAAAATATAGTTGTACTTTTTAGGACTAAAATAAAGTCCTAAAAATAGTAAAATAAATAAACTAATCTAAAGCTATGATTCTAAAAAATGATATATTACTTACTAATGTTTATTAAAAAGAAACGTGAATATACAAATGGTTATAAACAATCTATATACAGTTTACAAGGTTTACTTGAAATCTTGTGAAAATGAATGTTCATAATAATCTTTCAAAATAAGATAAAGTAAGAACATAAATCTTTTTGTTTTTTTAATGTTTAAATATTTTAAACTAATAAATATTAAGCAAATACAATTGAAACAATGACACATAAACGGTCAAATCTAATTAATGCAATCATTGTCTCATTCATATATAAACAAATCTGAATAAAAGAAAACAATGCACCTACTAACCTCTCACTGATCAACAATACTAAGCTAAATTCATATTTCTATATTTGTATGAGTTCCTCTTAACCTGTGTCAATTGTAAACCTATGAAAAAAGAAATCATAATACTTCCTGAAGAAATTCAAGGAAGTGTTTCATATTCTAGAGTGAGTTTATAATGACAGAAAGACAAATAATTATATATCTTGTGACCTTGAAATGTCCAATAACTGAAAATGAAAGAAATTCCAATTCTCAAGAATGGTGTTACCAACTATCTAGAATCAGATGTTAACTCAAAATACTTGAATAGATGATCATTCACAGATATAAACTAAACCAAAATATAATGAACAACATAAAGAAAAGCATGATATAAAATATTATGTGCAGAACTGACTAAAGCTAATTCGACACAGATAACATTTCACGTCAAGAAATTACATGAGAAGACATTGAAAAACACTGCAAAGTATACATAGGATGAAAACCAAAGAGTAAACTTCTTTCTCATATAGTTTCAACAAAATATGTTCATCATATGGTCCACGAAGAACTTTTGAGATAATAGACTCTTAAAGATTGAAAAAATTAATATATAAATGATAGCAATTAACCATGTATTGATAAAGCAGACTAAAGCTAATTTAAATCAATGCATAATCAATTATTCAAAGAATATGAATATATTATAATGAAAATAAAACCATTTCACTCACGGGACAAAAGCCATTAAGCAACCTGGAATTCCATATTCTTCTTTGAAAATACTTGTCCATTCAACCATCCGTTACTCCATTTGAAAAGAAAAAAAGTTTACAAAAGATAAAGGATAAAAATCCTCCTCTCAATTTCTTGGATCCTTTTGACTCTAAACTTTCTCATATATTTATACCATGAATGAACAGTCTGGGCATCACTAATAATTTCCGCCACCTGAAATTTTCCTCGTAAAAAGACACAAATATCTCTCACATCGTGCATTTTTTTGGGAAAATTCTCGTGTGTAAGCTAAATATGTCCATTTTGGAGATGAGTTTTCAACTGTTTCTTCAGATCCCTCGCGGTTTGGCTACAATCAGTTCCATAAAATCATCTTTTTGTTCTTAATGCATTTCCAAATTTTATCTGTTGTTGCTCATAAATTTATTTGCAACAATCCAATATTATTTCTGGATCAATCATCTTGAACGTATTTAGATAATAAAATTAAGCCATGATCATATTCATACCAAATAAATGATAATAGAAACTTGTGAAAAAAAAAGAAACCTAAATTAATAACCTAAAAATTGTGAATAAAACAAAATGTAGAACAATAAAATTAAAATGAATTGAAACTAACATTGTTTATATTTTCCATTCAAATATGATCTTAAAATTCTAGAAGCTTCAAGTTGATGGAGAGGAGAAAAATATTAATTCTAGTTTTTTACAAAATCCAACAAATGATAGATAATTCTTTTATTATTATTATTTTTATTCTGAAATGAGATGCAAAATGAAAAAAAGAATTTAATTAATTAATCCCACCAAATGATTTTGTGAAAATAAGAAACCAACCAAGATGTTATTTGATGAAGTATTGAATCCATTATTCAAAATAGTCAAACTTGCTAATGAGCAAAAGAATGAACACATAATCATAATTTAAACGAAAGTAAACAATTGATAAAAATTAATGCTTTTGTTTAAATTGAGATTTCTATGCTCATTTCTAAGTTTTGACATATAATTTTGTAATGAATGTCTCATACTATAGTTAATGTCTTAAGTTTGTCTCAAAGCAAGACAAGGTATGGAACTATTTGAAAGGTTGATTCTGTGGCTCATTATATTTATCAAGATTCTATTGGGGGGCCTTTAAATTTTGTAAAAATTTAGGAGTTGTTGGGGCCCAAAAAATGGCGCTAGAAGGAGATCTGAGTAAATTTAATGATTAAATGTTTCACCCCTTAGCCTTTCATAATTCCATATTTATAAATTATTGTTCTGTGTCATCTTGAAATGCACTATAAGGTAGGCCATACCGATAAGCTGGCCTTACAGGAGTATTTGTTTTGAATGTATTTAATTCCCCATGGCTCTCCAAATCACTGTGTTGGAACATGCTTTCCACTTCTCAATACCCGATATTCCCGACGAGACAATCTCTCTCTTGTCCAAACTCACGTTTGATGGTGGGGGGAATGTGTCTGCAAAATACCATCTTAACAAGTTTTGGTGTAAATGCATTAAGCATGATATTTCTGATTTAAAGGTTTTATGCAGATTGTTTGCTTTTACTTTTAGGGGTCGGATTAAACATCGATTTGAGTCTTTTCCAACATATTACATTATTGATTGGTTTCAATTTATAGAGAATTTTTTAGATGCTTTTGAAAACTATGATTACAATCAATTATGTGAATAATTTCAGATTTTACTAATCAATGACAATTCATCTCCAGAAGGCTTTTCAACAAGAATCCATCATGTTCTTTGTAAATTTAATCTTGATGACATATCATTTGTACTAAATCTCCTCTATTATGATTGCATCCCTTTCATCCAGTCATATTCAATCATGAATGATGAATTGGTTACAAATCCTATCACTCAATTGTGAGAATAATTTTGTTCGCAGGATGAGAGGAATCCATCCGAAAATTTTGAACAAGTAAGGGAGGTAGAACCTATTGAAAAGGTTCTTACTGACAATTAAATTGGTTTTTCCTCTGAATCATTGTATACTCAACCCTTGACCATCGTGGAAGAATATTTTATGTTGGGTCAAGGTGATTGTCCATATTCTTCTAACTCTTGCTCTAATCAGTACTAAAATTTAGTTATTGAAGAGCACTTAGGTGATGAAAATGATCTTAAGCATTCTAACATTCCAATGAAACTGATTAGAGATGTAGATATGCAATTGGAAGAAGAAAACTTAAACCTTCATCCACAAATCATACCTTATCCACGTGAAAGATTAGATGTTTTTCATGAAAGTTTTGAATTATCTATCATACAAGAGACAAATTTCGATGATCATATTATGTTGAAGAAATTATCACCAAAACAGTGTAAGGAAAGTGAAGAAGAATATCTTGAGAATACCATTGCTAAATATCATAGCTCAAGAGATTCTTTTCATGTGTTAATTTATGATTCCTTTTACTCTTTATATCCTATTCTCTTCTAATATTCTGGTGGACATAATACCTTACCCACGGTATTTTAGTCTTTTCTGTCACAATCAGATCTTTTCGATATGCCAAGATTTGGTGAAGTTAATTCCAAACATAACATTTATGAAGTCGGATTTGATGCTCTTTCACTTTCATCACTCACATGGAAAAAATACATGTTGCAAGATGATTTTACACGATTTATTTTTGAAAAATACAATGCACTCATTCTTATGGAGATTGAATATTCTACATTGCATATTCGTTCTTTGATTAGTTCAAATTTTAATGTTTATGCTTCACATTTTGAAAATATCAATATCATCAAAGGAAGCATTCAAACCAATAATGTAACTGATGTCATGAATCCTCTTATGATGTGTTCCCCATTGATATATCCATTTCATCGAAGTCATAGTTTGCATCCTAATTTTATGACAGAATCTTAGAATGGCTTGAAGATTCGTATCTAAAAAATATTCATAATAAAGATAAATTTGTGCCTGCTTTATTTCTACCTAAATACATAGGAAGTAAGCATGACATGATTTTTTTAGATCGTCCATGTGAAGAAATGGATGAACACTTGGAGAATTGTCAAGAGGATGGGGCACTTCGGCCTTGGTTTATGGTTATGTCAGGTCCCCATAATATTGACAAGTTTTCCAAACTTACTTACATTCTTCCATGCCATTATGACCCATATCATGACAATATTGCAGAATGGTTGGAGGATTTATACATCAAGAATTTTAAAAATGATGGTAAGGTCATGCTTGTTTTTTTTTTCAAAGAATATATAGGAGGTAAGCATGACATATTTCTTTTGTAGATCTGCAAATACTACAATCTTTTATTCTGATTTTTGATTTTCTATGCCTTGCAGGATTGAAGATGCTCTTGTGGCTACACTAGAAATACGATTTTACTTAGCGTTTTGATCTATTTAGTAGTTTAGAGTAGGTTTTATTTAGTTTTATTTCTCAGTGTTTCTCTTTGTAATAATGCAGTTATGAACAAAAGTGGTCACACCATGAGAACCATAATATGAATGTTGTCAGGGAAGTCCACTTTAAATATATTTCTCTCCACTTTTTGTTGAATATTTATTTTCAAAAATGAAGTATCATCATGAAAATTTTAAATGCAAAGTAAAGAGATAAGTAAATTTGAACTATCAATTCAACCCTAACCTAAGGTGCCACGAGTAGGACTTCACTTATATTATTAAGGATTTTTCTATTTTCTTTTAGTCTCTTTTATTTTTAAAAATAATGCTTGGTCAAAGTAACATCTTATGCATCACTATCTTAAGAAAAGAACTTGCTTGCACATGAGATTTTATATGATTTAGTTCTTCCTTTATTTTACAGTGGGATACTAGTAGATCCCAAAGCTTGGGTTTATCTTTGGCCAAAATTATTTTTGAAAGTCTTCTTTTGCTATTTTGATTTTTTTTTTTTTATGCACTTCTGATTTTGAATTCCATTAATAAAAATTGATTTGGTTTGTTGTGTGTTTTTTTTTTGCTTTCTTTGATTTCTTTGATTGAATTTTCTTCTTTCCTGTCTTTTTGAACCATTATATTGATGAGCCAAGATAAATCGTCGAAAGGAATCATTCATTTCAAGAATTGTGTTTTTAAATCAATTTGAAATATTTCAAAGAGGTCCTTATACTAAGATATAGCTCAGACAATTGATTTTTTAAGTCAATTGTCACTTTCTTTTTGTCCTCAAATTGTCTTTGCCAGAGTATTACACTAGAGATATGATTTAAATCTTTGATAATTACAACGATGTTTAAAACTTTTTACGTCATCCATATTCTTAAGGAATGACTTTTAAGTTATTCCCCATTCTCTATATGATTTCTTAAATGAAATCTAAAATCTCTAAATCATGATAAAACTTCCAGTTTTGAAAGCAAATAAATAACATGATCAACTATTCACCTGTATTGCAATTAACCTCCAGTATCACCCCTCTCTTTGTCATCAATAAATCTATAATTGTATTATGATTTAAAAGTGGCATAAGAGGGTTGGAAGCACTTAAGTGTGGGAAGTGTGTGTAAACATGTCGGGGTACTGAGCAGGCTCGTTGGAAGCGGGTAAATGCACACATGATACCAAGACAACTTCGTCAGGGTACTGAACAGGCCTACTGGCATCGAATCAATTTTGGGTTGAGAGTTATCATGTATATGCTTTTAAATTAACTTTTATGGAAGTATACATCATGTGGATAAAACTATTGGATGTGATTAAAGCATTTGAGTGGGTTAAATGACATCCCTGTTGAGGCTATGGACGCTTGTTGGCAGCAGTGGATATGTCAACGGTATTGAAGTTCTTTTATAAACATCGTGACTCTTTGATTAAGACATTATTTCAGGTTATAATCCCCTAGAAAGAAAATTCTATTGTCTGGTTATAACATTGAGCTTATCTTAATACTATATGGTCTTAGAGCGAAATTATTTCAGGGAGCTTAAATCATTTTTCAAGTCTTATTATTTTCTTCCTGAGATGAAATCTTACCAGATCAGAGATAACTACTTCACCCGGTAAGTCGCCATTTGTTGGGCCCCAACAACTCCCCCTAAAGTTTTACAAAATTTAAATGGTCGCCATTAGAATCTTGATAATTATAATGAGCTACAGAATCAACCTTTTCAAATAGTTCTATACCTTGGATTGATTTGAGACAAACTTAATACATCCACTATAGTATGAGACATTCATTAAAAAAATATATGTCAAAATTTAGAAACGAGCATATAAATCTCAATTTAAACAAAAACATTAATTTTTATCAACTGTTTACTTTTGTTTAAATTATGAATATGTGTTCATTCTTTTTTTCATTAGTAAGTTTGACTATTTTGAATAATGGGTTCAATACTTCATCACATAATATCTTGTTTGGTTTCTCATTTTCACAAAATCATTTGGTAGGATTAATTAATTAAATTCTTTTTTCATTTTGCATCTCATTTCAAAATAAAATAATAATAAAAAAAGAATTATCTATCATTTGTTTGATTTTGTGAAAACCCAAAATTAATATTTTTTTGCTCTCCATAAACTTTAAACTTCTAGAATTTTAAGATCATATTTGAATGGAAAATATAAACAATGTTTGTTTAGAACTTATAGTTAGTTTAAATTCATTTTAATTTTATTGTTCTAGATTTTGTTTTATTCACAATTTTTAGGTTATTAATTTAGGTTTCTTTTTGTTTCACAGGTTTCTATTATCATTTATTTGGTATGGATATGATCATGGATTGATTTTATTATCTAAATACATTCAAGATGATTGATTCAAAAATAATATTGGATTGCTGCAAATAAATTTATGAGCAACAACAGATAAAATTTGGAAATGCATCAAGAACATACATACGATTTTGCGAGATTGATTGTAGCCAAACCGTGAGGAATATGAAGAAACAGTTGAAAACCCCGTCTCCAAAATGGACCCATTTAGCTTCACATGGAAATTTTCCCAAACAAATGCACAATTAGAGAGATATTTGTGTCTCTTTACGAGGCAAATTTTAGGTGGAGGAAATTATTAGTGACGCCAAGACTGTTCATTCATGGTATAAATATATGAGAAATTTTAGAGCCAAAAGGATCTAAGAAATTGAGAGGAAGATTTTTATCCTTTCTATTTTGTATATTATTTCTTTTGTAAAAAAAAATTCTTTTCAAATGGAGTAACGGATGGTTGGAATCTTTGGGAGAATGGACAAGTATTTTCAAAGAAGAATATGGAATTCCAGGTTGCTTAATGGCTTTTATCCTGTGAGTAAAATGGTTTTATTTTCATTATAATATCTTTATATTCTTTGAATAATTGATTATGCATTGATTTAAATTAGCTTTAGTCTGTTTTATCAATACATGGTTAATTGCTATCATATATATATATATATTAGTTTTTTCAATCTTTAAGAGTCTATTATCCCAAAAGTTCTTTGTGGAACATATGATGAACATATTTTGTTGAAACTATATGAGAAATAAGTTTACTCTTTGGATTTCATCCCATGTAGACTTTGTAGTGTTTTTCATTGTCTTCTCATGTAATTTCTTGATGTGAAATGTTATTTGTGTTGAATTAGCTTTAGTCAGTTCTGCACATAATATTTCATATCATGCTTTTCTTTATGTTGTTCATTATATTTTGGTTTAGTTTATATCTATGACTGATCATTTATTCAAGTATTTTGAGTTTACATCTAATACTATATAACTGGTAACACTATTCCTGAGAATTGGAATTTCTTTCAGTTTCAATTATTGGACATTTCAAGGTCACAAGATATATAATTATTTGTCTTTCTTTCGTTATAAACTCACTCCAGAATATGAAACACTTCCTTGAATTCATTCAAGAAGTATTATGCTTGATTTTTTCATAGGTTTACACTTGACACAAGTTAAGAGGATCTCATACAAATACAGAGAGATGAATTTATCTTAGTATTGTTGATCAGTGAGAGGTTAGTAGGTGCATTGCTTTCTTTTATTCAGATTTGTTTATATATGAATGAGACGATGATTGCATTAATTAGCTTTGATTGTTTATGTGTCATTGCTTCAATTGTATTTGCTTACTATTTATTAGTTTAAAATCTTTAAACATTAAAGATACAAAAATATTTATGTCTTTACTTTATCTTATTTTGAAACATTATTATGAACATTCATTTTCGCAAGATTTCAAGTAAACCTTGTAAACTGTATATAAATTATTTATAATCATTTGTATATTCACATTTCTTTTTAATAAACATTAGTAAGTAATACATCATTATTTAGAATCATAGATTTAGATTAGTTTATTTCTTTTACTATTTTTAGGGCTTTGGTTGGATAACAGAGACATTAAACCCGTCGGGTCAGATCATACCAAATGACTTGGGTTAATTAGACAACCTCGATCTAGATATAACCTTCCAGTTGATGGCATGTCATTTACACCCTTCAACATAAGTATGATGACAGGGATGATGAATGAATCTTCTTAGGATATGCTACCAATAGTAAAGGATATAGATGCTTTAATAAAAGATTGCATAAATTAGTTGATTGCATTGATTTAAAGGTTGATGAAGGAGTCTCAGTAAGAGAGGTGAGCAACATTGGGTTTGATACAGAGGAAAAAAATGAAGTTGAAGATGAACATGTCCAAGAATCAGAAAAATAATACTCTAAGTCAGATGAAGATACAAATACTCAAGTAGACTCAAATCAATAGACAACATCAAATCCTTCCTCCAAAATTACTCAAAAGAATCATCCTGCAAGTCAAATAATTGGTGAGAAAGACAAAGGTGTACAAACTAGGAGAAGGATAATCAAAGACACTGAGCAATCACATATAGCCTTCATATCCATGGTGGAACCCAATAACTTTAATGAAGACAATAAATATGTAAATTGGTTAAAATCAATGAATGAGGAACTGGATCAGATTGAGAAGAACAATACTTGGGAGCTTGTTCCTAGACCTATAGAGAACAATATAATTGGCTCCAAATGGGAGTTTAAGAACAAAATGAATGAACAAGGACAAATTGTTAAGAATAAAGCCAGATTGGTCTATAAGGGGTATGCACAAGTTGAAGGACAGGATTTTGATGAAATCTTTGCATGAGTGGCAAGATTAGAAGCCATCATAATGTTTCTTGCCTATGCATGTCATAATAACTTTAAAGTATATCAAATGGATGTTAGGTCAACATTTCTTAATGGAGATCTATAAGAAGAATTATATGTGGAGCAACCTGAAGGATTTTCACTTACAGATAATACTGACTATGTTTGTAGGTTAAAAAGGAATTATATGGACTGAAATAGGCACCACGAGGCTGATATTATAGACTGGACAAATTTCTACAGGACAAAGGGTTCAAGAAAGGTACTATTGACAGTAATATATACATTAAGTCTGAAGGTGATGATTTATTAGTTGTTTTGGTTTATGTAGATGACATTATTTTTGGATGCACTAATGACCCTTCCGTTCAGTGGTTTTCTAATTCAATGCAGACTGAGTTTGAGATGTCCATGATAGGAGAACTGCCATATTTTCTTGGTTTACAAATCAATCAGAGTTCTGCAGGGACATTTATCTCTCAAGAAAAGTATTTGAAGGAGATATTAAAGAGGTTTTAGATGGAATATTATACACTTGTGAGAACACCTATGGTGGTTGGTTGCAAGCTCAGTAAAGTTGATATTTCACCTGATGTTGATCAAAGAACATATTGATCAATGATAGGAAGTCTTATGTACATCAAAACATCCTGTCTTGATATAATGCAAGTTGTTGGAATGGCAGGTCGCTATCAGTATGCTCCTAAAAAAATTCATTTAGAAGTTGTCAAAAGGATATTCAAATATTTGAAGGGTACAATGAATTATGGTCTCTTCCATCTGGTAACCTAAAAATCATAATTTTCAATTAACTACATATTCAAATGTTGATAGGGAAAACTATTTGGATGAGAGAAAGAGAACTAGTGGCGATACATTATTCTTAGGTGATTCATTAGTAGCATGGCTTAGTAAAAAGCATGGATCTATTTCATTATCAACTACAAAGGTAGAGTACATTGCTACTGCTACTTGCTGCACTCAAATCTTATGGATGATACAAACTCTTGCAGATTTGAAGGTAAATTATACTGATCCCATTCCACTTCATTGTGATAACACCAATGCCATTAGTGTCTCGAAGAATCCTGGTCTCCATTCAAAGACGAAGCATATACCAATAAAGTATCATTTTATCAAAGAGCAGGTTACAAACAGAGTTGTTCAGCTGAATTATATTCCTTCCATAGTACAAATTGCAGACATCTTTACAAAACCCCTATCCAAAACACCATTTGAATATCTCCATTAGAAGTTGGGTGTCATCCCCTCTCTCACCTAAGAGAGTCCATCGTGTCAGGGGGAGTATGTGTTGGTTGAATATCTTATACCTCTAAAAATTACTACAACAACTCAGGGGGAGATTGTTTTCTTTGACATTGATGTCAAAGGGGAAAACACATGTGTGATCTGGATGCTACAGTGGGAGGTCTAAGCAGAATAGTGCAGCCTTTCAGGGTTGACATCAATGCCAAAGGGGGATATTGTTGGCATGTTTTACGGGAAGAGTGTTCTTGTCATTGATGGAAGGAACAACAACGACGATGGAAAATAGGAACAACATAAGCTCAGGAGGAGAAGCAAACAGTATGAAGAGATCCAAGATTAGAAGGGAAAGTGAAGTAGAAAAACATGATCAGAATCAACATCTCCACAAGACAAACCAGGACCGCTGAGAATTCAAATACCTGAATACCCGATAGCCGTTAGATTGAATTAATGGAAGGACATGATAATCTAGAAGAGAAACACCGAATATAGATTGAGCCATTGATCTAAGAACATGATTGACGAACAAAATTTGTTTCATGTCAAAAGTTGCAAGGAGGTTACTGTTTGGGGAATCTCAGTTTGGAAGAATTGGCAACTTGAACATTGAATTACCCGAAGCCTGAAAATCTGAAATGAATAAGGACCATCAGATCTGGAGAAAATGCAATGATTGTTGGATGAATTTAAGTGGAAGGATAGGATAAGCAAGGGATGAGATCTGAGATCTCGATCACCTGAATATACGTCAGTCGTTGGATCAAATTAAATGGAAGGATAGGATAAGAAAAGATGGAGAGACGTTGTATTTAATCCAAAGAAAAGCTGCATCACAGACAGATAGAGTCATTGATCTAATATCTTGATATAATGAACATCATATGTTTCGGGTCTAAATATGTGAGGAGGTTACGCTCCAGAGAAATCACTTCAATAATTTCCAGTTGAGATTTGAAATACCTGAAGCCCAGGGAGCTGGAGAGATGAAATAAATTCTCAACTGTTGGATCATCCGAGGTAGATCTCAGTCATCAGATCATCCGAAGAATATTTCAAGAGTTAGATCATCTGAAATGAATCTAGGTTGTCTGATCTAGAGCGTTAGTTTGAGTTTTGAAATTCCCAAATCCCGAAGACCCGGAAAGCCGAAATAAATTCTTGACCGTCCAATCATCCAAAGAAGATCTCGGTCATCAGATCGTCTGAAGAAGATATCAAGCGTTAGATCATCCGAAGTAAATCTGGGTCGTCTGATCCAAAAAAGACACGGTGTAATCCTATGGACTCCAGGTAAAGACCCAAAGTAAGCCGGAACCGTCCGATACAAGAGGACATGCAACAATAATCCACATACTTTGAGGGGAAGTATAGTTTGATTCTTAAGATTTCAGAAGTCCGGAGACCGAAAGGAGATCTCGACCATTGATTGAGAAAGGGGCCATAGAACCGTTGATCTGGTTGAAAGGTCAAATTTCTGAAGTGGAGGAAGAGCCATCAATTGAGAAGGACAGGTGTTTACAAATCATCAAATTCAGAAGATTGTCATATGAAAGAAAGCAGGGTTTGAGATTTGAAGCTCCCAAATCCCGGATCACGAAATAAATCACAGCCGTTGATTTAGGAAGTTTATATCTAATCCAAAGATATTGAAAGTAAATATATGAACTATCCATTCAAGACCACCGTCAATATCATGAGATCAAAGGTCCCATCACATTGCGGGGTTAGAACATGCTCGTGTCTAAATTTTTCGTGAGCGGGCTGCAATTGAAACCATGGTTTTGGAGAAAGGGTACGTGGCAGCTGGAGGTGGATTGCAGGGAGAAAAGAAGTTGATCCCAAACCACTCTTGGACACGCCCGCAATCGTTCACTTACACAAGGGTGTAGCCCGAGGTCACATGCGACAGGGGGCTAATGAGAAGATAGCTCACGCCCGCAATCACATGGTCACATGAGATCATCGCCGAAGGTCATATCGAGAAACAAAGCTAGTGCTCACTAGACCGATATTGAGAATCACCTTTTGAATAGGTGTTTGGTCACAGCCATGGTCACATCAATGAAGGTTGAGGGAGGAGCTATCACGTCTCTAGGATCCACTTTGGATATTGGGAGTTGGGAGAATTGATTTGTATCATACTAATATTCCCTAAGTCACAAGTCATGAAGAACCTATTGGTTAGGCATATGGTCACTGTCGATGGTCATGTGAAGGAAGGGGCTTAGAAGGCAAAGAAGCCATAATTGATTGGCTATAACTGACAGAGAAGATGAAAAGTTGTGACTGCCAAAGAAGCCAAAGAATATTTGGATAACTACCACTGATGATGAACAGATACAACATAACCACCAAGGAAGATAAAGAGTTCAAATAATGATCAGGCAGACGACTCAACGTGAGAAAGGCATATAGAACATGGAGTATAGTGTGCTTTCTCGATTTTTATGCATGTGGGTAGGAGGTGAAGTGGTGTAGTACCTGAAGTGGAGATCAGAGGCGCAGTGCATAGAATGAAGAGGAAACACAGAGCATAAAATGTTGAAGAGAAGATGAACAAACATGTGTTGTGTGGAGGAAGAAAAAGAGCAGAGCACAAAAGAAGAAAGATGTAGAAGTGGAACATAGCATAGAATCTGAAGAAGGAAGAGGAGACATGGAGCTGTAATAGACCATATTAGAGATAGAGAAAGTAAGTAAAGTTTTATATCTTAGGGTGTTATGGTGGTGCTAGGGAGGAATTTTGTCCTCAGAGTTTCAAGTGGGTGCTTGAACACAGGGAGTTGTAGCTTCCATCTGGTTGTAGCCAGAAAAACCAATGTGGTAGGGTGGTGCAAGGGAGAACCATTGTTCTCTATTATACAGGTTGGTGCATGTTTGACTGAAAGTGGATGCTTCCATCCAGTTGGTGTTGGAACACTCAGGGAGTTGGTGTTTCCTTCTAGTGGGTGCTAGAAAAAGCAGAGGGTTGGTGCCCTCTACAAGTTGCAGCTTGTTAAATAAGAGGTTGTAGCCTCATTTTGAGTTGGTGCTCAAAGATAGATGATGTACAGAACATAAGAGACTACCTATCATTCTAAGAAGAAGAGGTTTTCTCCCTTTATGGGTTTCCTCATGAATATATGCCTCTGTGTATATCATGTGTGTGTTTGATGTTTATTATTTCTATTGTTCATGACTTGCATAATCTTGATGATCACTTGGAGAACATTAATAATATTTCAAAAGGCATAAAATTGTTTAAGCACAGTAAAAACTGATTCACCCCCCCCCCCTCTCAGTTGTCTTAGTATTTACAACATACCTACCTTGAGGTACCTTCAATAACTCTTATTCAGCTGCGTTGTATGACTTCTTTGTATATACTACAAACTCTGTGATAAATTCAACAACAATGTTGTCTAACTAGAAATCTACTGTGCATGTAAAATTATTACCAACTCGTTGTAACTGTGCGGTCTCTTCAACATTCCACTCTAGTTGTCTAATCTAATTTGTAGGATGGTTGTCTTCAATATTTTTATCCACTCTTACAATATGTGTGGAAAATCATAGAAAAATACTTCATGCAAGTCGATGAATACATACTTGTCCAGATATTTGCGTAGTGTCAACTTCGACGGGTTTCTATTATCTTTCTGCGCAAACTCTCGCTCCTTTGTCTTCAACCATCTTTCTATATTGACATTCATGGGATTCCACGGTCTCAACATTCCCAACTATATTCTCATTCTTTCAACGACTTGTTGTCTGATTCAACATTCTTTTGATGCGTATTCCTCCAACCTCACATACTCGGTCCTATTTTCTTCTACCCAACCGACAACGGAACCATTTGTTGGTTTGATCACTACCCTTCTATTGGTATTGAGGATTCTTTATGGGGTATTATGATTCTAACTGACCATCATAGATTGATCCTAGTTCATATTTAATAAGCTTCCCAACAAAATACCTTTAAAACTATCGGCCCCTCTGGTAAACCAGAAGGAAATGAAACACAGAGAGTGTACTGCACAGTCTCACCCGAGATAGCTCTATGGGTGGCTGAAATACATAGGTGTTTGCAACCTGAGACCGAGTAGTTGTGAACTGTAAAATTTATTTATTCAATCCAACATCTAGTTATAACATTCATTTTATGCATGCATGTCGAATACCAGATCTACTTAGTTTCTTCATTTATCTAACATTCATCAATTAATAAAACATAAAGAAACATTCCTTCATTCACATAACATAGTGTTACCATGGTTCACCCCCTCCTGGGCTACTTCCACAAATATCTGGCTCTCAATCTTTTATTATAGTTTAGAAATATATCACGCTGCATGTGGTTACAATCTTAGTTATCCCTCCTTCCCACAGGCTCCTAGATCCCTATGAGGCTAACTAGATCACACCAGGATCCTTAGCCTATGATTTAAGCCTCAGGATCGAGTCACTCACTCCTTCCCTAGATCACCATCTTAATGAATCATACAGTTCTACAAATCTCTCTCTTTCTTTGTGTGTGTCCTCTCTATCCATCTCTCCCCCTCTATTTTCTTCCTCCTTTATCTCCTAAGTACTACTTATTTATATCCTCGGCTCACTGGCCATTACAATGCATTACAAAAACCTAATCCTAGTGTCATTAGGTCTTCCTTGCATGTGCACTTTGACTTCTTCTCTTACATGTTCTTCTTTTCCTTCCTTCTATCTTTTTCATGTTTTTCCTCCAAAAATAGCCTTTCTTCCTGGCTAGGGCTGCATCCAACAATCACTTTAAGTTTTAAGTGCTTCGTAACTCTAGGACTCTGGAGCTTCGAGGCTTCCTAAGTTTTCATTAGTGATGTATAGAGATTCCCCCAAGGCCAAACTCATAAAGAGATTACTTACCATTAATTACACCTACTAAAACATGCTTAACCCATTAATATTTGGCGCTTTATCATTTCAGTCATTCTGTCACTTCGGTGCTTCGTCACTTCAGCACTCTTAAATTGTTTGAATTTGTTCTTGATTTGATCTTCCAAAGGACAATCTCCTATAGTAATGTGGTAGTATGATGTCAATGTTCATGACATGTCAAAAAAATTTGAGTGACACATGTCACCCGAAATCGTGCAAATTATGTGACCAAGGGTGCCCAAAGTGAGTGCCCCATGTCACCACAAGTAAAGAATGATAGGTGGCATATGATGCATCGATTGATTAATTTTTAAAATATTTTGTGGGAATTAAGGTCTCCGGGATTCTGGAGCTTCATGACTTCGGGATTTTTAGGAATTTAATCATTTTGAACTTGTAATACTAAATCATGAAGTCTCGAAGTAAACTTCGTATTTCTCTATTGTTTAAACATTTTGGAGTTATGGAACTCCGAAGTTGTGAGAGTTGTTGATCTAGATGAATGTTAAATTTTAATGGTTGGTACTTGATCTGACATGTCAATATGTAATGAAAACATTTTTTAGTATAAGAAATAACATTCCTAAATTTAAAATTGTATTTTGAAAAGGACAAAACAAAAAGGAATTTTGAAAAAAATGATTTTTATTTGAGAATTTCATTTATGTTCTAACACCCACATCATGGATCTTCACTTATGGGAGTAACAATTGGTTCTACAACAATCACAAACTCAACCATATTTCAAAGATAAATTCAAAATATGTTATCTCTAATATTTAAACATAATTCATATGAAATACTAAATAAAGGCAATAGAAAACACCTTGGTTCTAAATCTCGCATATAATCATTAAAATGTATTAAGCATTGATACGAGGTTATGGGTATGCAAGAAGGGATTAAAAATATGGAAAGAAGATGTAAAAAGGATGACAATTACATGGCCCAACATCTCCCCCAAAATGAATATGTTGCATGTCCTCATGCAACCCAATACCTTTATATCAACCAAGATGCAGGGACCCATTTGAATGTTGCTTCCAATATTCAATGCATAATAACCAAAAAAACTTGTTGATACCTCTTTGATTTCCCAACTGATGATGATGCTATAATACAACACTTCTTGGCCAATATCACCTTGAAACCACTTCAAACAATGGCTTGAAAAGTATCCTCCAACTGATTTCTAGCAATTTTGGTGGAGTTGCAACAAATGTTATAGTAGTTGCTACAGTGAAGTAACAACAGTGCTGTAGATATAGTGGAGTAACATCAGATTTGAAAATTTGTCTTTTTGCGCAAACAATATTCCAGATTGAGGATATTTTTGGTGAGTGTGTTCATCATAATTTAGTGCCTCTTTCTACCAAAAATCACAGCAAAACAATTTACATATCTTAATATATAAACAAATAAGCTACTACAGGAGTTGCAACAAGTGTTGTAGGAGTAGCAGAAAAATTTTAAAACCATTTGCTCACAAAATAAAAACTTGGTTTTTGTGAAATTTTGCAAGCATTATCATCCTATTTTATTTCTTCTTCTCACAAAAAATCATGACCATCTGACGCACACATATCAAGATATAAACAAATCAATTTCTACATAGTAACAACAACAATGTTATAAAAGGAGTAACAAAAACAACGTTATAACAAGAGTAGCAATAGTAAATCATAAATCATAAATCATGACATGGTGATATTTTGTGACTTTGTACTGGTTCTTCTATAACAACAACATGACTTTCTATTGTTGGTTCTTGTGTAATAGTAATGGGGATTTCTTTTGTCAAGAATGTTGAAAAATATTGTGGTCCAATGAAAAACGAAAAGTGTTGTTGTACGTACCCAAACTCAAACATGAAGACATATGTTTATGTAGGAATGGATTCTATAGAAGATTCTTTTGTTGTAGGTTCTTATGGGATAACATATTCCTCTCTCAGTGATTATTTTTCCTCTTCCCCAAATTGAAAACGTTTCTATCAAATGGAAGCCCAATAAAGAAGTGTTGTTCCAAGTAAAAAATGAACTACAATCCACCCCCCCAAACTGAGGATGTTACATGTCCTCATGCAATAAAAAGCCTAAATATGGACTAAGATCTACTTGGATATGTTTCTGAAATCCATCTTTCAATGTTGTGTCCCTAGAAATTCTCTCGGATCAAACAAGAAAGATATTGTATTAGCAAATGTTGGATGTCCCTTTCAGCTGCTTATTTTTCTGTTGTTGGTTCTTGCGAAGTAACAACGATACCTCGTCTTTTCTTACTATTGGTTCTTATGTGGTAGAAAAAATAATTCCCATTGTTGGTTCTTGTGTGGCGACAATAGGGATTTTTCTTACTCCTGGTTCTTGCATGAGATTGACAAGAATTCCCGTTGTTGGTTCTTGTGTGGAAACAATCGGGATTTTTCTTACTATTCATTCTTGTGTAACAACAATAGTCTCTTATGTAGCGGCAATTGTATCCTTTTATCCTTTCATCAAGGTCTTGAAAGATGATTCCATGGGTCACATGGAACAAGGGAGGTTTTGGAATGAACAAGGATGGTCATGGATGGGAAAGAGTAATAATGGCATAGTCATGATAGGTAAAGAAATGGAAAATTCCCCCCAAAGGTTGAGGAGGCATAGGTAATTTCCAAATACATATCTACATAATCCAATGACTTATGATTAAAGAAAATAGAAATAAGAATACCCACACCTACCTATAAAGTCCATAATTTTTGTAGCAACATCTTGATCTGATATGGTCCACAATGATGTAGAAAATTTGCAAGGAAGAGCTGTGTGGAGCTTGGAACATGTAGCACAATGTAGATTTCGAACAAATTTATGATGTAGTAATAAATCTTGGAAACATTTATTTAGAGAGCATCTAGAACTTGAAAATGAACTTTTATTTTTTATTTGAAAACCTTGTCAGCCAACAAGCTAGTTTTCAAACAAGATATCCGTGACTACGCCCAAATGGTTTTCACAGTTAGAATGTTTATATTCCCGAGGAATTCCCACCAGCAAGCTAGTTTTGAAGCATTCCAAGATCTGATGGCTCCTGAGATAGGTTTTCACCATTAAATTTATTAAGGAAGGGAATGGTATAACATGGTGACTCAACATTGTAAGTGAGTTGAGTCACTTTATTGCATGGGTTATGGATGGATGAAGTAGAAAGCAGGAAATGATGATGGTGAAGTTGTGGCTTGATAATAATGGAAAAGTTTAATATTCAATGGAAACCACATAAAAAAGGAATGATCTTCATCATGCAATTATTTCAAACTGGGAAGGATGAAATGCATAGACATATCATGGTACTGATGATGAGCAAAATAGATACTAGGTTTTGTGAAAGGCTTCATTTGTAGCAAGGATGTAGGAAATGTGTTGATGGATATTGATTCTAGGGTATTGTCCTTCTCTTTATCTTCAAATAAATTATTCACGTGTCTTGTTCTTCGATCCATCTGCAACATTGATGAAAAATTTTGGGCAACAGTTCAACAATAAGGAAAGAATAGAAACATCAGGTAGTATCATGTAGTGACACTGTAACAACATCATGAAACACCATGTAGCGATATTGTAAAAATATCATTATAGGAAACAACATAATAAAAAACGGATATGAAGGATGTTTGGAGGGTATGCCCCTTTTTGCATGAAATTTTGTCTTCAAGAATCACTTGTGCATGAATTGTCTGCCTTAGTATTTCGAGGACCTGCAAAAAAATTTATCACTTAACTACAATAAAACATGAGATCATGGAGGAAGAGAGGTAATCAGTCTCTCTTCATATAAGAAATATGTAAAAAAATGACAAATAATGCTCATAAAACAAATCTAAGGTTAGAAATATTGTTCATTTGATTATCAATCTAGGGTTCGTATGGAACTTATGAACTATCGTACACTGTATATGTAGGAACAAAAATTATTTCTATGTGTTGTAGTCATAATATCAATCATAAATCTTGTAGTTAGAGTATAGACAATTCTCAAGCTCTATAAAGGCTCTACAAAAAACCACACCAGCAGAAATTGAAAGCACACTTTTGCAGAAAGGAAATATCACACTTGTATAAAAGTAAATGTCACATATTCTGAAAAGGAAACAAACATGATGGAAATGAAAAACACCAGTTGTAGGTATTAGGAGTATGAATCGATTGTCTCCCAAAGAAACCCCAACAATCTAATTCTAGGAACACACACTTTCTTGAAAAGAAACACATAAGTCACACAGGTATCAAGAGTATGACTCAACCGTCTCTCAAAAAAACCCTACCTATGTGCAGTAAAAATGATTGAGGAATTGTAACTCTAAATTACTTTTGCAGAAATTTAAATTCACATCACACTTGTTGAATATAAATCACACATGTTGAAAGGAATCGATTAACTATTTGCTAGAAAAGAAATTAACTAAGTGTTACACATCAAAATTCCTCACTTCGATAATGTCCCATTGTCGTTGTCGTATGTGTCACACTTTTGTCGCAAGTGTCGCAAACATCATATTTTCATCCTGCATGTGTCACATTGTGAACGACATCATAAGAACACTCGGTAAACCCTCTAAGACTTGTTAGAAGAGGAAAACATGTCATTTGGAAAAGCTTACAAACATTTTTTCTCTGAAGACAGATCATCTTAAATGAATTTTTGGAGATCAGTGCTCCCATGCTCGCATGCATGGAGTGATAACGCTCCTTGTCCAGTTATCAGGGAGTGCTATAGCACTCTATGGCTAGCTTTAGTGGAGCGTCGATCTGTTGATGGAATCTTGGGGAGGAATCCCCTTTATCTCTAAGGACATCTAGAAAGCATCCAAGTTAGTTTGGCTCGAATCCAATTTATAGGCTGGATCTAAAGGAAATCTCACAATTGATGGAGTAAGATCCTCAACTTATTCCAAATATAGATAATATGGTTAAGCCTCTCAAAGCCTATATAAGGAGACATTCTCATTGTGAAAAGGGAGAATATTAGTAAAAGCTATTGTCATTCTAATCATGGGTCTTTCGAGCAAGGTGTTGGACAAGGAGGACTTGGTGAGGCTGCTACATCTACATTTACAAATTGTAAGTGCCTTGTTATGTTATAATTAATATATATTCTTGGCATGTTTCCTTCAAGTTTGTGTACATTTACATAGGATTTTCTCTTCTTGATAAATCTAGTTCAAGATAATCTTGGTAGAATAGGAAGCATGCATTGTCTTTGTTGTCTATTGAATTAAAGAACTCATTAAGGATCTTGACGATCAAGTTCATCCTGGAACGAGCAAGGAAAAGCTTCAGAAAAAGGTACATCATGCTTTCTTCCTCTTTTTCCTTTCACTGGTTTAGCTACATTTAAAGGAATTTCAGTGTTAAATGTTATCATTTTCTTGTCTTGGTCATAGGGTCTAAGATTCAAGAGGACATTCACCTGTCAGTAGGGGAAGTTTCCTACAACAGAAATTGGCGACTCCACTGGGGAGCGAAGCATTCAGTTTCGGTTTATTTCCTTGGTTTTGTCTTAGCTTTTGCTCATCTTCAGATCCTACTCACTATATTTTACCTCTTTTATACATGTGTTGTCAGTCCTGAAGTCATTTTATACAAGATGATGATCAACCTTTCCTGAGTTTTTGTTTTCTGGGTTGAATCTTTTTTCATTCTCAGAAAACATTGGCCTTCTTCTTTTACATCTAGAGCGCTGATTTTAGTATCGATGCTCCCCTACTGTGATTTAGAGAGCATTGTAGCGCTCTGGTGCTTATACAACCAGAGCGCCGATTTTTCTCTTTGTTGAAAAATTGTTGGATATTTGTGTTGGGTGTGATTTTTTGGATTCTTCTTTTGCTCTGGACTTTTTCTGTTAGTTTGTGTCTTCTATAAAGCTTGCAACCTGTTTCTTTCTAAGATTTTTTGGTCTTTGTTTGTATTTTCAAAGATATTTCCTTTTTTTTTTTAATCACTCTTTCTCTTTGAGGATTTGAGTTTGTTTTCGATACTTTCTCATTCATTTGATTGTTTGAAAGTTGTTAGAAGGAAGCCCAGAGATCTTTGAATTGTTCCATTTGATCTTTGATCTTTCCAAGAAAATTTCTTGAGTGAGTTTTGTTATTTTGGCTTCCTTTTTGAAAAATCAGATTTTTTTTTTCTTCTTATTAAATTGTTGTGAGAGTGTTATTTTGTTTATATGAAATTTGCTTCCAATTGTCTAAAAACTACAAATAGTGAAATCTTGTTGGCATAAGAAGCATTGAATCAAATCAATTTATGTTCATATTTAAACAAAGAGATATATTTTTATGATTAGTTTTTGGATATTAGAAACAATTTATGAATAGGTTAGCATCGAATTGGATTCTTGTTGAAAGAAATTGCAGAAAATTTCTACATTTGTGTGTTTGACAGTGAAAGAAAGAAAAAGTTTCTCCTTCCCATAAATAGAAGTTCATTGAAAGAAACAATTGCTTATCATTTTTCTTTTTCTTCTTTGGGATTCGAGTCATAATATCATCAGTTTCACTCTCATTCACCTCTGAGTAAAGAAAAACCATCAAAATCAACACTAATTAAAATTGATCTAGAAACTTTTTCTTTTTAGATTCTTCCACCAACATTAGTCTAGCCTGATTAGCACTTTGGAATAGGCTGTGAGTAAAACTCTCCAAATCATTCAAAACAAACTTAGCATCTTGCGATAGGGAGAGAAAATCAATTTTTTGTATAAGCATAACTGAGATCCCCCTCTCACATAGGGGTTAGGCACGAGGTCAAGTTCACGAGAGCCATGAAGATTCTCCCTCTATGGTTTAGCCGTCAGTAGTAGTAAGATCGTATATTGGGGGTTCTTCTTGAGGTCCAACTGTCTTCATTTGGTATCAATGCTTCGTGAATTCTGAATTCATTCGGGGTCCTATGGATTTCTACTGTTTCACTTGTCCTCTGTGTCGATTGGAATGTCGACTGTACCCACCCAGAGGCTGATTGCGATTTGGTGTCCTTAGTAGCCATAATATTTAGGGTCTTTACACAAGGTGATGGTGAAGGGAAGTCTTCACTGTACCTGGAAAAAACATTGGTCAAACTCACTCAGACTCCTTGGAGGGTAAATCCAGTATTACTGTGTGGAAGCTTGCACCAAGGCGTAAGTCTGTTAAGAAGGTCGTGATATTAACTATTCCACCCGATCATATCCTAGCCCATTCTCAATTTGATCACGCGATGTTGGATTTCATCACCAACTTTTGTTTTCTTGTTGGTTCTTCTAGATTTTTTAGCATGTGCTATTGATTTAATAATTTTTCAAGATTGAGACTATAGACGATAAAGGTCTTCGTAGGTCACGTAGGATTCAATGGTTGCCTCTAGAAGAAGGATACGAACCCTTATCTCCTAATTAACCATAAGACATTTACCGTGAAGAGGTAGAAAATCTCTCTAACACTGGGAGTGTTGCTACTCCTTTGTTAGAAAATCCTGAAAGCGCTGTGGTTACAGTTGAGAATCCAATTCCTCATACTAGACCTATGTCAATAGCTTCTATCGAACCACTCCTAGTTTGATTGGACTCATTCGGTAACATAATAGAAGAATAAATTGAACATTTATCATTGAGGCCATATACTAAAAAATAGATGGAAAAACACAATGTGATTACGATGAATACATAACTCATGTCCAGTCTGATGGCATGGTAAATCCACAACAGACACTTGTTTGTTCCATATGGAAGATTCCATCGAGATGTGATCTTTATGAACATTTTGACTTTAGTCAACCACCTCTTGATCCTCATGACCCTCTTTCCACTGAGGCAGGACCATCCAGTCAGACTATTGATCATCCCATCAAACATGTAATCGATCATTCTTCTACATCAACACAAATCCACCTTAATTCTGGAGTCGTAACACCTAATCATGCACATGGTACTTCAACTGTTACTCCCACCACTACACCTCTTCACACTACAACTCATGTTCCACAGGATCCTATTGGAACACCTTTACATCAAAGAATGCAAACCCTTGCCATACATACACAATCAACTACAGGACAAATCCTAACTAGGGGGAAACCATTGTCTAGTGGGCCTAGCCATCCTGTGGGGAAACCATCATCTAGTGGGCCCATTCCTCCTATGGGACAACCACTCTTGCACATTCCCATCGAGGGACAACCCCCTTTTACTTGGAAAACCACAATTGTTAATCAACCTATGGCAGGGGTCAACCCTCTTTTGTCAGAAACCATTCAAAATCCTGGGGAGTACCTTATGTATGTACATTTAATCAACCTCACCATGGGTGAAATCATACCATAAAACACAAGGAGAAGTACCAAATTCTATTCCTTTGGGATTATATTTTGGACAACCTTATCTGGGTGTTCCAAATACCACCTGGGGTCCTCAAGGACAACAAGCATATCCTCCCAAGGGTCTAATGTTTACCCTCCTCAGGGACAAACTGTTTACCCTCCTCAAGGGAAAATTATTTATCCCCCACAACCAAATCAAACGACTTATACTCCTCAGAATCAACCTGGTTTCACCCCGCTCATGAACATTCCTCAACAACAATTGAATCCTGCCTATACTGGTCAACAACAACAACCATACATGGGAGGGCCTACTAGATACAATTATCCACCTCAACTAGTTTACGACCCTACTTGTGTCCCTATGCCGCATCAGTATCACCCTCAGGTTAACTAACAACTACCCTTTCTTGCCACACTGGATCTACCTGACTTGTCTCGGTTAACAAATGATCCCATATTGCATTTTCCTTTTTGGCTAGTAATTCTTGCTAAATTACCTTCAGACATCCCCAAATTTGATGATAAACCCGGGGAAGACCCGAACAACCATGTTATGACATTACATTTATGGTGTTCATCAAACTCATTGATGGATGATTATATACTTTTGCATCTTTTTCAGTGTACACTCATGGGCTTTGCAGCCAAATGGTACATTGAACTTCAACGTGGTTCCTTTCAAGATTTCAACTCCCTAGCTATGGATTTTCTCACACATTTTCAATTACCCATATGTTACGAGATGGGTACTGAACCTTTAACCTCCCTTCGTCAAACAAGATTCATACATATCTCTGATCATATTCATGAATGGAGACGGCGGTGAATGTTAATTAAAGGGAACATTCTTGACCAACTATTGGCAGCATGGTTTACTGAATCTCTTTTACCCCCAATAGCTTGCGACGTTGCCATGGGTGGTGTGTGGTCACTGAGGAAGAAGAAATTTCCTGAGATCAGTACTTAGATTTGATTTACTCCCAATCCAGTACATTGTATGAGTTGATTCCAAATGCTACTTGTACTCCTACCGATCCATCCAAAACTTCTTCCACGACACATGCAGATAGAGTTATTGGTACCATTAAAACCCAATATTAATCACAATTGACTGGAATGACAAATCTCTTTGTTTTTTCACCCGTTACCAGTTCAAATTCACTCTCCTCTACCAACCTCTCGACTCAAATCTATAGGGTGAATGAAATTTAATATACCTCTTCACAACAATCCGAGGGAAGAAGAAAATGAAAAATAAACCCCATAATAATAATAATAATAATGAAAATGCCAAAAAAAAAACTCCACCACCTGCTACTGAAAACAAACCATAGAGAAAATCAAAATTCCCATGTCTTATTTGTGGTGATGATCATTTCACTCGACTGTCCACATTGCAAAGAAGTTGCAATACTTTTGAAAGGGAATTCCCAACCCGCCATGTTAACACAAACTTTTCCTCAGCATCAATACATGGTTTCTCAAGCACTTGCCCCTCCCGCAGGATTAAATTTCAACCCTCCACCTAGTGATGAAGCCTCAATGAGTGCTCATATTTATATGTTCAATGGGATTGATTTAACCACCTGTGCCACCATGTATGACACACCGGCTAAACCTAATAAAGAAAAGGTCACTAACGGTACTCCACTAGATCCATCTCTTGCCTCCATTAGTCCTCCATCTGGGTCACTTCAGATTGAGAAACCTACTTTTGAATCTATTTTATGCCCTACCAAGAGCACTATTCACAAGTCAACTTTTAACCCTAGTTCACGTGCTGCCCAAAACTACAACATCATTGAAGATTTGGCTCAAGAACCCTATGCTATGTCTGCTATTGAAGTTCTACAACATTTCCCAAGTCAACGTAGAACACTCTTGGCTTCCATCGGTGCCATTGATCATGAGTTGTCAAATAACATGACGTTTAACCTCAAAAACTTCAAGTCACGTATTTCTCACTAGCTTTCTTTTCAAATTGATGTCTTTGTTCATAACCAACACATTCACCACACCATACTGGATGAGGGAGATTCCACTTGTGTCATGTCTTTAGCTTGTTGGAAAGGATTAAAATCACATGCACTTAACCAATCCCCTACCATGTTGCGAGCATTCGATGGGAGAGGTTTTCATCCTCATGGACTCTTACAGTACCTAGCCATTCAATTGGGAGGTAAGACCATCTCTGTCGATGTAGAGTTAGTTGATTCTCCCTTATATTACAACTTGTTATTTGGAAGAAGTTGGTTTTACGCCATGACTGTCGTCTCTTCATCAGTGTTTCGATGTGTACAATTCCATCATCAAGGTAAAATTGTCACTATCGACTAGTTAGATTATTGTACCCCTGACGCTCACACTCCTCCCACCAACAATATTCCTTTATTTGGAGATCGAAAGATCACTTATGAAAGTGTTGGTGTAGGTATTTTAAAATATTATTCTCTGATGGGTACTTTCCCTGCACCACTTCCTTCCACCACATAGCATATTGCCACGATCAATATGATCTCGACTATGGCCTATCAATCTTTTGAATCGTCTGATCCTTAGGTTGTTCCTAGTCCTTTGGAATTTGATGCACTAGGTGACGCTATGCCACTTAGTCCTGCTGAGGATTCATACGATGCTATCCAATATGCCTCTCCCTCTTTGGATGACCAACACCTATTGGCATCCAACACTTATTCATTTCCATCTTGGTTGAATTCCTTGTCCTCTACTTTTAACTACATATTACATATTTTTCCATCAGACGAATCCATTATGGAAATGCTTAGTATTGACGAGGTACCTTGGGATGACAACCATCATCGATCATCTTTTCTTCCTAGTCTAGATGAAATTCATGAATATATACACTCTATATTCCCCCCCGACGTTGTTAATTATTCCCAATATCTTATACCTACCCATGATACTACTTCTGAGGTGAATTTAGGAAACATCTTTGCTACCATTGCTATCAATATTTTGATCAAATAAAGTATCTTAGAAAATGTTCATCTTGGTGCTAGTTGTTCACCCGAGGAGGTGGATGTTTACACCGCTTTATTTAAATAAATCCATGATGCTTTCACTTGGAGCTATGAAGAAATGTCATGGATCGATCCTTCGATCGTTGTGCATGAAATAAAAACTTACCTAGGCATTAAACATGTACAACAAAAAATTCGCCCGGTTCATCCTAAGAAAATTGCGGCCATAAAGGCAGAAGTTGAAAAACTATTGAAATATGGCTTTATCTATCCTGTCCCCTTGACGGAATGGGTTTCTAACATCGTTTTGGTTGCTAAAAAACAAGGAACCATTCGTGTCTACGTTGATTAGAGGTATACCAACAAGGCTTCTCCAAAATACAATTACCCTACACCCTTCATCGACCAAATCATTGATAATTGTGTTGGCAGCGTTATTTTCTCTTTCATGGATGGATTTTTAGGGTACAACCATATTGACATTCTTCCAGCTAATCAACATAAGACAACCTTCATCTTCCCATGGGGGAATTTTTCTTATAGGAAACTACCTTTTGGTCTAAAAAACATTGGTGCTACATTCTAGCGGGCCATGTTGTATGCTTTCCACAATATCAAACATATTGCAGAACCTTACCTCAATGATTTACCTACCCATTCATCTAATCCACAAGACCATATTGGTCATTTACAAGCCATTTTTATTCGATGTCGGTTCTACCGTATCCTTTTGAACCCTCACAAATGTACCTTTTCTATTGAATCAGGTTGACGCATTGGTTTCATTGTCTCGAAATATGGGATTAGGGTGGATCCCTTAAAAATAAAAGCTATTCTTGCTTTACCTCCTCCCAACAATCTGAACCAACTACAAAGTTTGCAAGGGAAAGAGAAATTTCTTCACCATTTTATATGTAATTACACCGAGCTTACTAAAGGATTTATGTGATTTTTGCAGAAAGACACTCCTTTCATCTGGGATGAAGTTGCTTAATGATATTTTGATGCTCTTAAGCATGCATTCACCCATACACCCCTCTTTCATCCTTTGAATTATGCACGAGACAATATCCTTTATTTGGCAGCCTCTAATTCCACTATTTCTATGGTGTTAGTTCAATAGGACCCTATCAGTGACGAACATGTGATATACTATATGAGCAAGAGTCTATCCGATCCCGAGCTCCAATATTCACACATTGAAAATTTGGCTCTAGCAACCATCATTGTTGTCTAGAGATTTCACCATTACATCCTGTTATGCACTACCACCGTCATTGCAGACTCAAACCCCATGTACGATATTCTGACACGTGAAGTCCTTGGGGGGAAATATTCCAAATGGATCATTATTATTTAGGATTTTGATCTCGAGCTTGCCAAATCAAAAGCTAAAAAGTCCCTAGTTTTTGCAGAACTTATCTGCGATCTTCCCATGTTGATGAAGAAACTGAGTCCAGTGATTCTTTTCCCAATGAATATTTATTCCTCATCATCATGTCAGACCCCTGGTATGGGGATATTCTTCTCTATATTCAAACCCAACTTTTTCATCATGATATCTCTCGTGAAGGACGTCGTTGTATTCGCCACCATTCTAAATGCTACCTTATCATCGGTGACACTTTGTATCACCTTGGTATTGAAACTATCCTATGACGTTGTTTAACCCACGATGAGGCTGAATGTGTTTTGAATGACTGTCACCTTGGAGCTTGTGGCAGTCACCTTTTTGGGATGGATTTAGCCCAAAAAATCTTCTGTACCGGTTATTTTTGGCCCTCCATATTCAAATATTGTATTGAGGTTATCAAAAAATGCCCACCCTGCCAAGTTTTTCACAACAAGGCACCCACCCACCCTACTCCGTTGCATCCCATTGTTGTCATCGACCCCTTTTCCAAATGGGGCATTTCTTTTATGCAATGTAAGCCTACCTCAGCTGAGGGGCATGGTTATATCATCATTTCCATTGATTATTTCACTAAATGGGTTGAGGCTATGCCTACATTTCTTAACAATGGTCGTACTACAACCCTCTTACTTTTTAATCACATCATCACTCGCTTTGGTGTTCCAAAAGCGATTTTCATTGATCACGGTTCACATTTTCAAAACCAGATGATGAATGAGCTACATGTCAAGTTGGGTTTTCACCATGAAAACTCATCCCCCTACTATCCTCAAGAAAATGGAAAAGGTGAAGCTATCAACAAAGTCCTTAAAACCATGATCCAATGCATGGTGGGGGAAAACAAAACTTCTTGGTACTAGCAACTTTTCTTCACCCACATCGCTTACCACACCTCAGTAAAAACTGCAACCAGATTCACTCCATTCTAGCTAGTATATGGAGTTGAAGCAGTGTTACCAATCGAGTGTGATATCCCTTCATTCAAAATCACCGTATAACTCTTTCCTCACACTTATGTTGAAGAAGAATGATTCCTATATTTGACTAAGTTGGATGAAAAGCGTCATGATGCTGCTCTTGTTAACGAGACATGTCAAAAATGAATGAAGATTCAATATGACAAATCCATTCAACCTCGTCCTTTCGCAGAAGGAGACCTAGTCCTTGTTTATGACCAGGTTCATGATAAGCTAGGGATAGGAAAGTTAGAACCTCTATGGCATGGACCCTATATTGTAAAATGCGTATTACATAGAGGTGCCTATGAGCTAGCTGAATACGATGGAATGTATCTTGGTGAACCCCATAATGGGATTTACCTCAAGAAGTACTATGCATAGAACATCTGACATGTGTTCTTTGTACACTATTGTACTATATTTTTTGATTTGTTGTGTCTTTTCCCTTGCGTGTATGAGTTTTGTTTTAGCCGCTTATACTTTGTGTTGTGATTGTGTGCACATATGACATCTCCCTTTCCCATCTTTGTCAAGTTTGTGGATGGATCTAGTCGTCACACCCAAACAATTGCTTCTACAACTTGGGTCATTTACCACTCTGATGAGTTGGTGACTTCAGAAGGCGTTTTCCTAGAATTGACAACCAATAATGTGGAAGAATATCATGCTGTCATTGGACTTTTAACTGAGGCCTCCTCTCTAGGAATATCTCATATAATCATTAACCTAGATTCTCAACTTGTGGTTTGTTAGCTTAATTGAGTCTACGTCGTTCACAAACCTATCCTATTGCGTATCCACCTACGAGTTCGTCGTCTTGAGAGAAGGTTTGAATTTACACAATATAGGCACATACCAAGAGAACTCAACATAACATCGGATTCACAAATTATATTTTGGATCAATATCTTGCGCATAGATAAAACTTTTAAAAATAAAATGAATCACTTGTACATTAAAAACATCACAAAAGATAATTTGTAACATCATTGACACCACAAATCTTGAATATATATATATATATATATATATATATATAATGCGTAATAGAAAAAGTTTGTTTACATAAAAAAAAAAAGGTACATAATAGGGAAAAATATGGGCCCTCATTCCCATGATATCATCATGACAAGACTACAAAACATATGGAGGATCCTAATCCTCCTGCACCATGTTGTTCTCCGAGAAGAACACCACGGCATGGGCCACTCATCGGAGCAAGTTTTTTAAATTCTTAGGGACCCCTACTATATTCCTTTGCAGATGTAGAGGTATGTCTGGCCTCTTGAGAGGTGGGACACCCATAGTGAGACCTCATAGGTTCCTCTCAACCTCCCGGAGTACTCCCACTGCCACCTCATGCTCCACATCTATATGCATGTCTCCATGACACCCTAGTGTCGACATATCTGTCGAACGTGATGCGCCTCTATATTCATTATGAAACAAAACATTTGTTAAAATCCCTCTTTGTACACATAAAAATAATATAAATTACAAAATCAAAAACACATGACAAGGTTTGGTTTCATACCTGACACATCCCAATCAATACCCTCTGGAAGCACTAAGTACAAGGTCCCCTGACAGTCCACTCTGGCATATGGAAAGTCCTCGATAACAATTAATTTCCTTATCCACTAAGTGAAGAAGTCAGTCGTGAAATTAAACTCTAAGTGGGCCCCCAATCTCAGGGATAAATGTGTCCATATTTCCATACATGGCTTAGTCTTTGATCATTCCATCAACGCAGTCTATGGCTACATCTAGGGTAGTCTATCTAGAAAGAACGAAACCAAGAAAGAACCATAGCCAAATTGTTTATGCTTCCTAGTCCTACACTTCATGATTTGATCCTTCACGTTCCAAAGAAATCTTGCACTCCAGTTAAATAGTCTAGGCTCCATGCATTGTAGAGCATAACAAATTTGAGATTTTGAAGCCAAATGTGCACTTGTGCTACCTACCAGGTTGGTAATGGAAAAAAATATATATCTTAGTGCTAAATCTTTGACATCCTTGATCACGATTCGTCCCCCGAATAATCGTGACCCTAGAATACAATGGTCAACCACATACACCTCGGTAGGCTGAAGAGTTGCCCGATGGATGGAAAAAAGGATAGGAGCCCCTATTCTTGAGAGGCCAGTCAAAAAGTACACATCATCGAGATCAATTTTGATTAATTGTGGTCCAATACAAAATTCCTGCTTGACATCATCCCATAGTCCAATCAGATACTCAAGTAAGAAAACTTCTTTCTTCGTCTTTTTTAATTTGAAATACTTGAGGAGGCCACAATTCCTCAAAGAAGCCCTTGTATGAGGGTTTTTGAATGGGGCTATATCGTCGAGCTCCTGCTTGCATTCTTTCCATTCCATTCAATCATGGTTCTAATACATGTAAACTACAAAAACATACATTTAAAAGCCTTTAGTCAATCTCTCATAGAAAAACATTGGGTGTTTTTAGCATAAAAAGCAACATTTTTTTCCAGTTCTGCACTGATGCTCCCCTAAGATTATTCACAGGGTGCTAGCACTCCCCAGGAACACCCACCAGGGCGCCAAAAACATGATAGATGCTCCCCTCACCCCTTTGAGGGAGTGTCGATCTAGTTCAACACCTAGGGCTTCCTAGGGATCCCAGAACAACCTAAAAAATACCTAAAATACAATTCTAAACCATGAGAAATGACTAGAATGGTTAGGTGTCCAACCTAGTCCAGACAAATGTGAAAACACTCAACCACAACTCTAGTGCCCACAACGTGAAAATCTCCCTCTAAGGTTGAAAATACCAAAGCTAGAAGAAATTGGTGAAAATGAAATGGTAAATGGAATTTATAACCCTATTTCACTATTATAGGGTTGATTTTTGCTAATATAAAGTTTCTTTTGGGATTTAAATTTTTTTTTGAGGAGTCACTAATACCCTGGATGAAAAATTGTCTTTATTTGTAGGTCTCGAAGTAGTGTCTTTTTCATTAAACCTTGTAACACTGACAAGCACGGTCTTTTTTCTTTCTCACGCTCGAAAAAACATGAGAATGTAACCGAGTAGACTTTTATCTCTTTTTCGGACTCATGAAGGTTACACAAAAAAGGAAACCCTTGGAGTCCCATTTAAGCTCTTTTCAGACTCTCTAAACATGAAAATATTTTTCGAGTGATCTTGCTTCCTTTCACACTCATTTAAAAAGGTTTTGAAAGGGAATCTCCTGAGTAGCATTTTATCTCTTTTTCATAATTTGGAGACTAAATTTACAAAAAAGGACAACCCTGGAATCGTATTTAAGTTCCTTTCAGACTCTCTAAACATGAAAAACCACTGAGTTTTCTTCTCTGGACTCGTTAAAAATCACACATTGAAGGTCCCATATGGTACCGAATCCTTACTTCTCACAGTTCATTAAACAAAGGAAGAGGAAATTATCGAAGGTGAGTTATATCGAGAATGTGTTATCCTCCTCGAGCTCGTAAAAACAAAAATAGGTACTCATCTATCTAGATGGGTGAAAATTGAAGGAAGCAAGCCAAGCCATTCTTTAGAATTGTAACAAGTCACTCTTGCAGTCCCCCTTGAACACGGCACATTGTCTTTACATACATTTTAATCTGTTGAAACTCTACACTGAACCAATCCTATGATTTGTTTTTACTCCTTTGGGTCACCCGACTAAAGTCACTGTATCCATTGCATCATGTTTTGGTCCATGTTACATTTATGATGCTATGTTGTGTTGTGCCTCAGTGTTCCAGGGAAGTATCTGCCTTAAGAGTCAACCATCACAAATTTCCATTTTCAATACTCATGTTAGTCCATACTCATTTGATTCACCATCTTACATCTCTATGTTAGTTTTGTGTTGTTGATGAGGGATACATCAAGGCCCTCCTTCAATGAGTCTTTTCCTGTCGACTTCAACACATTATCTAAGAAATTTGACTTAGAAACTAGTTAGTACCTTGGGACCTACAAGCCTCAATGGAAGGCCTCCTTGCCTCTGACAGTAGGTTTACATCACTGACCTCTGATCAGACGATTCCACGAATTTTCAATTTCATCTCATTTATTCACATTTGTTGGATTGTACTAGGGTACCTTGGGAGTCATTGACATCACTGGTGATTTCCCTAGCACTTGTTAATGGTTTACCTCATTGACCAGTAATCAAGTGGTTTATACCATGTTCAACATCAAAACACTTATTCACATGGTCAGATTCATACTACATCAGGATTAAGACAAAAACCCTAGGTTGAGATTTAACTTTGTTATCTACTTTCCTAGGCTGCAAAGGAGATATTTTGAGCATACTAATATGCTATCACATAGATCCACTTTATATTGGTCCATGGATATGTTTTATCATCTCGTAGATCCACTGTGTATTTATCATGGCTATGATTAGTTCATTTCATGGAGGTCTAGATCCACATTGTATCTTTGGTGGATATACCCTTAGTCAGTATGATTATGGATCCGCAGTGTATTTTGTGGCATCCATACCTTAAGTATTTTATCACTCAAGCATAGGTATACCTACCTTAGGTTTGAAACATATGATAACATTTGTTTGATGGTTGTTTTCATCTTCTACTAGGTTCTCTGAATCCATACCCTTGCTTCAAAAATCTACAAAGCACTTCAGTCATCATCTTCCATATTTTGACCTTGCACTTTGGGGGGAAATATGTTACACATCAAAATTCCTCACTTCGATAATGTCCCATTGTCATTGTCGTAAGTGTCACAACTGTTGCACTTTTGTCGCAAGTGTCGCAAACATCATATTTTTTTCCCGCATGTGTCACATTGCAGGAAACATCATAAGAACACTTGGTACACCCTCTAATACTTGTTAGAGGAGGAAAACATGTCATTTGGAAAATCTTACCAACACTTTTTCCTTGAAGAAATATCATCTTAAATGATTTTTTGGAGATCAGTGCTCCTCTGCTCACATGTAGGGAGTGCTAGCGCTCCTTGTCCACTTATCAGGGAGCACTATAGTGCTTTGTGGCCAGCTTTAAGGGAGTGTCAATCTGTTGAGGGAATCTTGGGGAGGAATCCCCTTTATCTCTAAGGACAACTAGAAAACATCCAGGTTAATTTGGATCGAATCCAAGTTATAGGTTGCATCTAAGGGAAATATCACAATTGATGGAGTCATATCCTCAACTTATTCCAAATATAGCTAAGATGGTTGAGCCTCTTAAAGCCTATATAAGGAGGCAATCTCATGGTGAAAAGGGAGAATATCAGTGAAAAGTATTGTCATTTTGATCATGGGTATTTCGACCAAGGGGTTGGACAAGGAGGACTTGGTGAGACTGCTACATATACAATTACAGATTTTAAGTACCTTGTTATGTTCTCATTAATATATATGATTGGCCTGCTTCCTTCAATTTTGTGTACGTTTACATAGGCTTGTCTCTTATTGATAAATCTAGTTCAAGCTAATCTTGGTAGAATAGGAAGCACGACTTGGATTTGTTGTCTATTGAATTGCATCACTCATTAAAGGGATTGAAGATCAAGTTCATTCTGGACTGAGAAAGGACAAGATTTAGAAAAAGGTACATCATTATTTCTTCCTCTTTTTCCTTTGACTAGTTTAGCTACATTTAAAGGAATGTCAGTGTTCATTGTTAGCATTTTTTTTTCTTGGTCATAGGGGTCTAATATCCAAGAGGACATTCACCTGTTCTCAAGGAAATTTTCCTACAACACTAAGTCCTCGAAATTAGAGCCTAATCCTTATCATTACCCAAACCAAAAAATATAGTCATTGCATTAAGCACAATTATTCAATGGAATAAATGAATGCAACCCAATCTAAAATGCATTTATTATAAACAAATGAATAAATGAAATCCAACATGATTACTCAATTGTATAAATATATATAAACACAACCTCGCATGCATAATCTAATTAGATGAACAAATTGAATCAAGAGACAAGTTACAGAATTAAATAAAATAAATCCTACATGAATTCTTAATGAAATTATACAACAAGAAATCAAAGAAACCATATAAGTTACATGGCACTCTATTCTATTGGAGTGGGCTCTGGCTCCATAGAACAAAGTGTTGATATCATTCTATATCAACATAAATTAATTAAATTAATTAAGCTACTCAAAAGAAATCAATCTATTACAAATATGCAAAGGAAATAAATAAAATGAATTAATTAAATCACACACTACATAAATTATAAAACTACATTTAAAATAAAAAATCAATGAATTATTCCATTGTCATTTGGAAATTTCTTTAAGATTCCTCCCCAAACAATGGAGAGAGTTCTCTCTTTTATACATAAATTCAATGGAAACTAGAAATAAGAAAGGTCTAAATAAACCCACTTATGGATATGCTAAATCCATAGTGGTTACAACAATTTCTTAAATAATGAATAGTTTCCAGCTAATAATTAACAATTAATGAATAACTCCAAGATATTTTGGTAACAATTAGAAAATAATAGATAACTTCCAAGATCATTTGCTAACAATTAGAAAATAATAGATAACTTCCAATATATTTTTCCCAAGAATTCCAAGATTCTTGGTTAACCACTCAAAGTAATATTTTGTCTTGGAATCTAAAAATCATCTCCATGGGAGATCTTGATGGTTGAAGATGGATTTTCGTGAATTTGTAAATCCGTAAATGAATTTTTAACAATGTTGTTACTACAAGAGTAACAACAAACATGAGTAACAACAAATTGTAAAAACTTATTTCCTCAAAGAGTATGATCTGGGTTGTTGAGATATTTTGAGGATAAACATATTTTGACTCGATAAATCCCCATAAAATAAATCTCAAGTACCCACATCCTGGATATTCACTTATAGGAGTAATAGCAATGACAACTAGTTCTGCAACAATCACAAACTCAACCATCTTTCAAAGATAAATGATATTTTTATAATACTTAACCATAATTCATATGAAATACTAAATAAATGCAATGGAAAACAACTTGGTTCTAAATCTCACATATAAGCATTTAAATCGATTAATGATCATTAATACGAGGTTATGGGTAAGGAATAAGAGATTAAAATTAGGGAAAGAGGATGTAAAAAGGATGACAATTCCATGGCCCAACAATAGGCACTTCCTCCCTAAGAACCATAGGTATCAAACAATGACACCTCACCTATGGAATTTGAAATATAATAGAAATATTCAAGGTAATAAATTAGTTTATGTGTCATATATATTAATGTTTTACAATTTTAATTTGTATTCAATTTTGTTTATTGTATCTAACAAGTATTGTTGTAATCTCATTTATTTTTCATGCCGTCAAGGCATTAATGGGATTCCACGAGGAATGAAAAGTTACCCTATACAATTCAATAGGTTGTCCTACTATGAGCAACTACAAATAGATCATTTGTTTGATACATTGAATATTGGGAAGAATGTAACAGAAACATTGTGGAGAATCTTAGATGGAAGGAGCGACATAGAAAAATTTGTGAAAATTTGTATTGGCGTTCAAGAATCCAATCATGAACTACAAAATGTGATTTATTAAAATAACAATGGACACCAAAAAAATCTTCCATGGTTATTTACAGAGAAGGAAAGCAATGTGTAAAACAGGTCATTCGGAAAATTAAATTTCACACAGGATTTGCTTCAAATGTAAAGAATATATTAACGAAGAAAGGTGAATTTTGTGGGGTGAAAACCCATGACTGATACCTTCATTAAGGTAATTATTTTGGTAGATTTCTATATTGGTAAATATACAAATTTTTGATATTTAAATTTTGTTTTCTTTTCAAAAAAATAATGATCCCTTTTTTGTTATAGTATGTTCTACCTCTATCTCTCCCTAACAACTTTGACAACAACATAAAACAAGTTATATATGATCTTCAAAATTACATGAGGTAAATAATGATTTGTATGTAAAACAGTTGTTGTTGAACTTGTCAACATCTATTTTACTTACAATGTATATAAGTTTTTGTTGAAACCTATGATTTTATTTTTTATATCATGTGCATGTGGTTTTCTTCTAAATAAATCTATAAATAAGATAGAAAATATCGGAGGAGAGAAATTCCCTGACTAATGTGCAAAATGCAAAAGTATCTACCTCCAACATTTTTCAATGCACAATAACACTACCTCATGCACCAAGTTGAGGAGATTCAAATGTGTGGACCTATACACACAAGGTCAATGTGGATGGTGGAAAGGCACTTGAAGTCATTGAAGGATTTCCTTAGACAAAGAGCATGACCCAAGGGATCTATAGTAGAGGGATATATGGTATATCAATCCTTGGTGTATATTAGTCAGTATCTTTCTAAATTAGTAGAAAAAATCATGAATGTGCCTCGAATTTTAGATGCCAATTCCATTAACAAATTTGAAGAGGAGGTCCTAGTGAAGAAAGGTAGAATGAGGAAAATGAAAGATAATTAGATGGTAGAGATATATTTGTGAAATATTGGGTTTCAATGCTAGGCCCAACCCCATGAGTGAAAAAATTATGACGTTCTTTGAGAAACAACAATTCGTGGACTTGGAACCTATTAAATTAATACCCACATGGAGGAAATTTTGTCTAGGGGATGCAGAGATAGCCAAGCATCTTGATCGCTTCTTGGTGTCCAAATATCTCCTTTTCAGTACTTTTCTCTTCAAAACATGGGTCTATTTTAGCTGCCTCTTATACCACCTTCCTATTATGTTTCAAATGTCCCCAAGGCTGGATAGGCTTCCTGCTCCTTTCAAGTTTAGCCACCTTTGGATCCAAGAAGATGGTTTTTTGAACATTATTAAATAATATTGGATTCCCCTTAGCATTCAGAGACCCTCCTCCTACAACACCAGTTTGTGGAAAACATCATTGTAGAAAAATGAATAATGAAGGAATGGAGAAAAACCTTCAAGGCCAAAGCTCAAGAAAAATTAGAGGAAGTTGAAGAAAAAATCATAGTGTTGAATTTAGTGGGGATAGACTCTTGTTTCTCTATTGAGGCCCTCACCAAATTATGGGAGTTGGAGGCCTATAGACATACCATTATAAAAAATGAGGAATCTATTTGGAGATAGAAGAGTCGCATGATATGGATAAATGAAGGTCACAAGAACACCAAGTATTTTCACCACTTTGCCAATTTTAGGAAAAACTCCAATTTAATTTGGGAGATGCAAATAAAAACCAGTGAATCAGTCCATTATTTCAAATATATCCCATGAAGGAGTCTTTTTCTTCCAGAATATTTATAAGGAAAAAGGTTTTACAATTAAGGAGATAATGGGCATTCTCTCATTCTTCCCCCAATTTTTTTATGAAGACATGAAAAATGATCTTGTAAAGGAGGTCTCTAAAGCAAGAGTCCTTGACACTCTCTCATCCATGTGAAAAGGAAAAATATTTGGGCCATATGGTTTGACTGTGGAGTTTTTCTTTGGATTCTACAAGTTACTAAAAGGAGATCTATTAAATTTTTTTAGGGAGTCCCAATCCTCTTGAAAAGTCCCTGGAGCGCTCAATTCGTCGTTCCTTTCTTTAATTCCAAAGAAAAAAAAAAGGATCTCCTTAAATTACTTCAGGACTATAGCTTGTTGCAACATGATATACAAGTTGATTTCCAATATTATATTCCTAAGGCTCAAGCTCATTCTGAGCGACATCATCACAGAAGAGAAATTATGGTTCCTATGGGGAAGAGAAATCCAGGACGAAGTATCACTAGACTAGGAGGCTATTAACTCTATAAAACCCTAAATAAATTAGTTTTTGTCCTTAAGTTCAACCTCTCCAAGGCCTACAACAAGGTCAATTGGACCTTGTTAAGATTTGAGCTACTCAAAATGGGTATACCTTAGTTGTGAATTGGATAATGGGGTGCATCTCTTCGTCTTCCTTAATTATTATGATAAATGGCTCCCCCTCTCCCTTATTTCAGGCTTCTAGATGGCTACAAAAAGGATTCCCTTTATCACCATTTCTCTTTCTCATTATTTTCGAGGCTTTAAATAGACTTATCAAGGAATAAATAAATAGAAGGAAGTTGTCCAGGATAAATTTCTCCCCTTCAGAATATTGGTCTCACCTTCTCTTTGTGGACGATGTTTTTTGCTTCGTCCAATGTTCTCCCCAAAATTTTCTTACCCTAAAGAATATTATGGATATCTTCTATCTTTCTACCAAAATGGAAGTGAACATTCAAAAATCTTGTCTAATTCTCAACTTCCTGCCAAATGAATCCTCCCAAAGCCTCTCTATATTGCTTCAATTCCTGCAAACTGATTTGGCCTCTGGTTTCAAATATCTTGGATTCCACTTAAAACACAACCTCTATAAGATGAACGATTGGAACTGGCTCATTAAAAAATTCGAAGATCACATATCCTTTTGTGGAAATCATCTTCTTTCGAGAGAAGGCAAATTAATCTTGATCAAATTGGTGTTGGAAATCATTTTGTTCTATCGAAAATCCATAGTAGTTGTCCCAAAAGGTATTCTTTCACAAATTAAATCCTTGAATTTTTCATTTTCTATGGTCGAGATCTCAGAAATCAAGAGGTACTAAACTGGTTAAGTGGAGTTGTATCACTTACCCCAAAAATTCTAGATGACAGGGCATCAAAAAATTTACTTTTTTTCTTTGTCTCTAACATCCTGTATCATATGACGACTCTCCATGAATGAATCACTCTGGGGAAGAGTCTTGAAATTGAAGTCCCTTCCAAGGACGTCTATGGAATCTTGGTTCAATAATGTTGTATTATTAAGAGGGGGGGTGAATCAGTAATAGATAAATTGAATCCTTTTTAACCATAAAATCCAATTGTTATATCAATGTAGCATTATCATCCAATAGTTGCATAGTAAATAAACAATGAACAAATGATCAAGCATACACATACAAAGTACACCAGTGTTTTTACGTGGAAACCCAAAGCAGGAGAAAACCACGTAATGCTTTTTCTTATATGTCTTTAAGAATTACATTCATTGGAAGCACCAAATTCCTTTTCTTTCCAGCTGCAACTGGAAGGAGGCTCCAACCCCCTAGTTTCTCAGGCTACAACCTGAGGGAAGATCCAACTCCCCAATTCTCTGGCTACAACAAGAAGGAGGATACAACCCCCTATGTTCTTTGACTACAACTGGAAGGTGGCTACAACCACTAGTCCTTGCCCTGTCCAACTTCCCTTAAATATAAGTAGAATGATGGAACCATTGTCACACTATCACTGTGAGATATACTATTGTAAACCTGTACCAATCAACCTACACAAAACAACCTGTAATCAACCTGTACTATAAACAAGTGCATCAACCATGCACCAACCTGTACCTCAACCTGTACTATCAATGGGTGCAGCAACCATGCACCAAATATGTACCAATCATGCATCAAATACACATAAAATATGACTCATCAATATGTACCAACATCATCAACTATACACCTCATGTATGTGCCAACTCATCAACTACTTGTCTCAACCATGTACCCAACATGTACCTCAACCAAAAACCTTCATCATTTATTATAGTACACTTTGAATTATAGTACACTCATCACTTCACTTTATTATTTAAATAATTTCTTCTTTGCAACCACTTTGACTATGTTGACCTGTTGGGGCTTCTAGATGACTCATGAGGGTTCTCCAACTTCACATGGCCATAACTCTCTAACCGTTAGGATTTATGTGATGTTCCACATACCACCAGAAATGGAATGACATGTACTATCCATATAGAATAGTCTTACCTTCAAATATATTAAAACTCATACCATCATACATCAAACAAACTTGGGTCCATTACCCAAACCTTTGTGCTACTGAAATTTGCTACTGGACTTTCTTCAAGGCTTGACATCAATGAAAACCAACCTAAATAATCAACAATCTCCCCCTTTGGCATTGATGGCAACACTCTGATGCAATACCATACATTAAACAAACTTGGGTCCATTACCCAAATGTTTTTGCTACCATAATTTTCTACCGGTCTTTCTTCAAGGGTTGACATCAATGACAACCAAACCAAATAATCAACACTCTCCCCATTTGGAATTGATGGAAACACTCTGATGAAATACTGAAGTCATATCATCCATGCTCTGTGTGTGACCATCACTCCCCCTGGAACCATGCCTCTGTGCTCTTTATCCAAGCTTTACCTTTGCATCTGATAAATATCTCCCCCTTTGTCATCAATGGCAAAGGTATATTTCCATTCGAGGTTTCTCCCCCTGATTGAACTCTTCCTGAAACTGATCTCCCAACCTGAACTTTCCTCTTTATGGTGCTTCCTCGTGTAAATCTAAGACATATAATATAATAATTAAAAATCATTCATTTTGGAGTAGAAATTACTCTGAGTCTCTAGTGAAGATACTCAAAGGATTCTCTTGGAAGTGATTTTGTAAAGATGTCTGCCACTTGTTCTTTTGTTCCCACATATTCAACTTTGATGTTCTTCTCTACAACTTGTTACCATAGAAAGTGATACTTGTTTGGAATGTGATTTGTCTTAGAGTGAATCACCGAGTTCTTTGAGATAATGATTGATCTTGTATTATCACAATAGATTGGAATGGGTTCATCATAGTCAACCCACATATAGGTCAAAGTTTTTTTCATCCATAGAACATATGCACAACATCCTGCTGCTGCAATAGTTTTTCTTTGGTTGTAGATAAGGATATTGATGATTGTTCTTGCTTAGCCAAGATACTAAACACTCAACCAAGTAGAATGTTGCTCCACTGGTGCTTCATTGGTCATCAATGCAACCTGCCCAATCTGCATCTGTGTAGGCAATAAGTGATAGATCCTTTCCTTTGGGATACCATAATCCAAACTCTTTTGTTCCTTTGAGATATATGAAAATCCTTTTCACTGCTAAGACATGTGATTCCTTTGGTGCTACTTGAAAAAGTGCCACCTGTCCAACTGCCTACATTACATCTGGTTTGGATGTTGTCACATATAGTAAGCTACCAATCATTGACCTGTATTTCCTCTGGTCTGTAGACTTTGAATCATCATCTTTGCTCAACTTGCAACTGGTTTGCATAGGAGTGGTAACTAGTTTTCAATCTTCCATTCCGAACTTCTTTAGCATTTATCTTATATACTTAGTTTGAGAAATAAAAATTCCTTGGTTTCTTTGACATATCTGAAAACCCAAAAAGAAGGATAATTCTCCAAGTAATGAAATTTCAAATTCATTATGCATATCCTTTGCAAATTTATGGCTTAACCTGTCATCAATACTTCCAAAAATAATATCATTAACATAAACTTCAATTAATAAAACACTATCTTGAGTTACCTTGATGTAAATGTTGTTTTCTTCACCTCCTTTTATGAACCTTGCCTACTGTAGATATTTATCCAGTCTAGAGTACCATGCCCTAGGAGCTTGTTTTAGACCATACAAGGCCTTCTTCAATTTACACACATAATATGCATTCTATGACAACTGAAATCCTTTTTGTTTTTCAATGTAGACTTCTTCTTCAAGTTCCCCATTTAGAAAAGTTGATTTCATGTCCATCTGACACACTTTAATATTCTTGGAACATGCATAAGCTAAAATAAATCAGATTGCTTCCATTCTAGCAACTAGGGAAAATGTCTTTTCGAAGTCGATTCCTTCAACCTGTGTGTATCCTTTACATACCAAACTATCTTTGTTCCTTGTAACCTGTCCATATTCATTCAATTTATTTATGAAAACCCACTTTGTGCCAATCACATTCTTATTCTTTAGTCTTGGAACGAATTCCGAAGTGTCATTCTTCTCTATTTGATCCAATTCTTCATCCATGGCCTTATTCCAAAATTCATCCTTGTTGGCCTCTTCAAAAATATTTGGTTCAATCATAGATAAGAGTGTTAGGTGCATTTGTTCTAGTGAATAAATTTGTCTTCTAGTCTCAACTCCTGCATCTTTGTTTCTGATAATATGATCTGAAGGATGATTCTTCTCTACTTGTTTTATAGGTTTATTTGGAGGCACTTGCTGAACTTGCTCTTCTACTTTTGTCTGATCCTCTTCATCTTCCCCTTCTACTTCCTCTTCATCTTTTTCTTTTTCTTCATAAAGTTGTTCCATTGATTCATTTTATTCTTCCTTTAATTCTTGTCGACTTGTTTCATCAATTTTTACATTGTTTCTTTCCACAACATTGTTCAACCTAAGATTGTAATGCTTGTATTCTTTCCTTGTACTTGAGTAACCAACAAGTACTCTTTTGTCCACATGAGATTCAAACTTTCCCATTCTGCCATCTTCTCTTTTGATATAGCATTTGCTTCCAAATACTCTGAATTTCTTCACATTTGCTAGTCTTTCTTTCCATAGCTCGTAGGGAATTTTTTCAGTGTTGTTTCTGAGAATTACTCTGTTTTGAATGTGAACTGTTGTATGCACTACATGTGTCCAAAAACTATCTGTCAATTTGGAATCCATTAGAATTGTTTAAGCCATTTCATGTATTGTCATGTTCTTTCTTTCAACAACTCCATTCTATTGAGTTGTCCTAGAAACAAAGAATTGTCTTTTTATTCCATGCCTATTGCAGTAGTCCATAAATTCCTTTGAAGTGAACTCTCCTCCATTATTATATCTCAAACATTTTATTTTTGAATCCATTTCATTTTCAACCATTTCCTTGTAGACCTTGAAGTTTTCAAAAACGTTTGACTTATTCCTGAGAAATAACAATGTTTTCATTCTTGTATAATAATCAACTAATAACATAAATTATTTCTCACCTTTTAAACCCTTTGTTGTAGTTGGTCCAACTAGATAAGTATGCACAATTTCCAGTGGCCTTGTCATTGAATATTCCTTTGATTTGAACTTGTTCTTTGTTTGTTTTCCTTGTTGACAATGCTTGCATAAAGTGTTGGTTGGTTTTGTGATCTGGGGCATTTCTCTAACTGCTTCCTTTTTGTTGACTTTGACAAGGTTATGAAAGTGTATGTGAACCATTCTTCTATGCCATAGCCAACCTTCATCTTTGTTTTGTAGACAACACTTTTCATTTCCAATTTCACTTAATACATATATGTTGCTTGAAGTTCTTGCAGTTGTTGCAATCAATTTTCCTGAACCTTCTTTTCTTATCTCGCACTTTTTTGATTGAAAGTAATTTTATGACCTTGGTCACACATTTTACTCACACTTAGAAGCTTATGTTTCATATCTTCTACTAGTAGAACATTTTTTTGCCTTGGTATTCTTGTTTCCAATTCTGACTGTGCCTTCTCTAATGATTTTCGCTGAATCATCATTTCCGAAGGAGACTGATCCATCTCTTTCCTTTATTAATGTAAGAAACCTGTCTTTATCAGTTGTCATGTGTTTTGAACAACCACTGTCAACATACCAATCATGTTTCTTCTTCTTAGCTTGTAGAGTGAGTGTGCATTCTTCATTTCTATACCGATTCGGGTTTCTTATTAATGTTCTCTTCTGAGGTTCCTTTCTGTGATTGTTTTTGTTTTGTTGTGGTTCTCTAGGAGGGCATGTCATTCTACAATCATTGGCCATGTGTCCAAAGTTGTTGAACTTATAGCATTCCACTTCAATTCTCAATGATTCAAACATGTTGTAGATTATTCTCTTTGTTTCAATAGTCCTTCTTGGATAGCCATTTTGTGTATGAATTTCAAAGTTCTTTATGTTCCTGCTATTAGCTCTACAATTTACAACTTTATGTCCAAAATTATTGCATGCATAACATAAACCAAAAAATATAGTTTCATACCTGGGAGTTGAAGATCTTCTGAAAGGAGTTTATCTTATGAATCATTCTTCTTCCTAAGGCCTATTTGTTTATGTCGGTCATTGATTCTGAATTCTAAATCTTCTCGGTGGAGGAGTGTCTCTGTAATCTTCCTTGTAGATCTTCCTATCCCCTTTGATTGTTTATGCATAGCGTTTTGGGTATGTTTCTTATTCTGTTTCTTTGGATCTTGATCCATTTTATTTATGATTATATCCAACTATGGACTTGTCATGATAAGGATTTTGACTGTTGATAATGTCATCTAGAACTTTTGAGTTACGCTACATATTTTTCCTTTGAAGATCCTTTCTCAATGTGATAATCTTTGCTTCGAAATTTCCAATGATACTGTCTCTTTATTCTAATTTTTCTTTGAGTGCTTCTTCAATTATTTTATATTCTTCTATTTGAACCTTCAATTTCATGATCATTTGTTCTAGTCCTTGAGTGTCTTCTTTCTTGTCTAGTTCTTCTTGTAGCTTCTTGTTTTTCTTATTTTCTCTTCTTATAACTTCTATGGAACTCAACAATTCTTATTGGTAGTCAAATTATACCTCTTCATATTCTTCTTCAGTGTCTTATTTATCATATTCTTCTATTCCCATTAATAGAGCTCTTTATGTCTCACTATCACCGAGTTCATCTTCATTTGATGAGGAGATGTTTTCTTTGGTGCATAATATTTTTTTGAAAGATTTTTTTTTGGTTCTTTTGCCTTTATATGTTTGTTTATATTTTTGTAATCTTCATCATTCCTCTTATTTTTCTTATGAGGAAATTTGTTAGCAAAATGACCAATACCATCACAATTAAAACAAATCAATGGAAGCTTACCTTTATATCTGTCATTGGTTCCCTTGTTCAATATTCTGACAAAGTTGACCACTTCTTCTTCATCATCTTTTGAGAAGCAACTGCTGATGCTATGTTCCTTTTTCTTTCCCTTTTGATTTGACCTTTTGGATGCTTTGAAATCTTCTTCTTTTATATCTGCATTTTCATGTTCAGTTCTCAGTTCATATGTTGTGAAGATTCCATGTAGGTCATCCATGCTTATTGAGCCTAGATATTCTCTTTCTTCTAGCGTTGATATCTTAGGATCAAATCTCATAGGACGACATCTTAGTACCCTTTGAACAATTACATATTCTTCAATTTCTTCTCCCAATCCTATGGTTGTATTCATTGTTTCATCGACTCGTAAGAAGTAAACTGTAATATTCTCATCTTCCTTCATCTTTAGTTGTTTGAATTGACCTCTGTAAGTTTGAATCTTTGCTACTTTGACTTTTTAATCTCCTTCATAAATATTTTGAAGTTTGTCCCAAATATCTTTAGTGGATTTACATTGTAAAACTTTGGTATATACCGATTCACCAAGACCATTCAGAAGTGCATTTGTGGCTTTGAAATTATTTTGACTAAGTTTCATTGCTTTTTCACTTGTTGGCAGAACTGTTGGTTCTTTGTATCCATCTACTATTGACTGCCAAATTTCAAATCCATATGCCTGCATATATGTTTTCATCCTTATGCTCCAGAATGCATACTTCTTTCCATCAAATTATGGTATTCCATTTTTATACATGTTGTTTCTCTCCATGATCTACCTTTCAGTGGTTAAATTGATTTTTGAAGGAACCTGCTCTGATACCAATTGTTGGATTATTGAAAGGGGGGGTGAATTAGTAATAGAGAAATTGAATCCTTTTTAACCATAAAATGCAAGTGTTATATCAATGTAGAGTAAATAAACAATGAAAAAATGAGCAGTCATATACATGCATAGTACACATGTGTTTTTACGTGGAAACCCAAAGCGGGAGAAAGCCACAGAATACTTTTTCTTATATGTCTTTAATAATTAAATTCATTGGAAGCACCAGTTTCCTTTGTTTTCCAGCTGCAACTGGTAGGAGGCTCCAACCCCCTAGTTTTTCAGGCTACAACTAGGGAAGCTCCAACTCCCCAATTCTCTGGCTACAACCAGAAGGAGGCTACAACCCCCTATGGTCTCCGGATACAAACGAAAGGTGGCTACAACCACCTGTCCTTTCCTCATGCAACTGCCCTGAAATATAAGTATAATGATGGAACCACTGTCACACTATCACTGTGATATATACTGATGTAAACCTATACCAATCAACCTGCACCAAACAATATGTACCAACCTGTACCAAACAACATGTAATCAACCTGTACCATAAACAAGTGCATAAACCATGCACCAAACTGTACCTCAGCCTGTACCATCAACAAGTGAATCAACCATGCACCAAATATGTACCAATCATGCATCAAATACACATAAACTATGACTCATCAAGATGTACCAACATCATCAACTTTACACTTCATGTATTTGCGAACTCATCAACTACTTGTCTCAACCATGTAACCAACATGTACCTCAACCAAAATCCCTCATCAGTTTTATCATCCAAATATGATTTGTAACTTTGTAATAGACCTGGTGTATATGATCACATACCTGGAAACCTTCCTTAAATTTAACAACAAGAGACTAGCATTTTCATCAAACTTTTCTTTAGTCCTACATGACTAATTTTGGATTAGTCAACAACCCTAAGTTGAAATAATCATAACTATGTACCTGTAATGAATAAAGATATGAAAATAACACACAATAATATTCAATTTATTTTTTGCAATTCCTCTAGGTTTCACTACTTGGAACCTCTCAGAAAAGGAGTTATAGCAAAAATGGCATACCTTGTTGAATTTTGGCTTATTCTAGAGAGCTAAAATATAGAGCGTTCCCCACATAGAATATTTGTTGTATGGATGAAAAATGGTACATAGAATACTATAGACTGTACTCTAACCAATACTTTTGGTCTTACTGAATTTGGATATGTAATGAATAAGTTATGACTCTTTTACCCGAAACCCTTGTTTTAGACTAGTTTCAGGACTAGCCATAAACCCTATTTTACACGGAGTGTAACTCCAAAAATACAATGACCCACAAGATGAAATTTTTATCAAAGATACTTGGATATGTTTCCAAAACGACCTCTAGATTTCATGATCTGAATCATTCTAGAAAAAAAATATTGTGAAAATGGTGAGATGACCTGTAAATAACATACCTTAGAAAGCATCATCAAAAGAATTTATCCTCCCTTGAATTTCGGCCTTCTTTACTTCACCTTCCCTCTGAAATTCACCTTAGATATCTTTTGGTTACCTCAGTCACTTGTAGATACTCAATATTCTCAAGTGTAATTAAAATGAGAGACCCTTGCCTCTTATTTATACTTTTATGTAGCTTCCTCAAGGGGTTACCTTCTAACCATCTTAAACAACATTCCTTATTTTAGGGTTAACCCACTTCTAACCACTTGCCCACTTAGTAATTTCTCCATTAACTTTATTATTTAAATAATTTATTTTGTATCCACTTTGACTTATAGTACACTCATCACTTCACTTTATTATTTAAAAAATTTCTTTTTTGCAACCACTTTGACTGCTTTAACCTTTTGGGGCTTCTAGATGACTCATGAGGGTTCTCCAACTTCACATGGCCATAACTCTCTAACCATGAGGAGTTATGTGACGTTCCACATACCACCAGAAATGGCATGACATGTACTATCCATATAGAATAATCTTACCTTAAAATATATTAAAATGCATACCATTATACATCAAACAAACTTAGGTCCATTACCCAAACCTTTGTGGTATCGGAATTTGCTACCAGACTTTCTTCAAGGATTGACATCAATGAAAACCAACCCAAATAATCAACACAAGAAGTCGGCAAAATCATCATCTAGGTCCATAGTTTGGAAGGCTCTCACAATAGCCTTTCCTCTAGTCGATCTTTGGACTATTTGAAGAATAGGGAATGGGGGAAAGAGATGAGGTCCTTCTCTTAGATTCCCTAATCAATTCTATGCAAAATTATGGGATATTTTACTTAGTGGATTCTCGAGCACAATCCCTCCAGCATAGAGGTCGGATGGGATAGAAGAGAATAGATAAGTTAGGGTTGTCCAATGCAGTATCAAAAGAATGTTTATCCTATATGGGAATCCTCTCCTCAAATTATATCCACTTAAAATAAGAAGGAGAGGACTCGCTTTGTTGGTCTAAGAACTCTGGGTTAGGAGATTATATCACAAATCTAGGTTATAAAATTGTGGTGGAAGCATATTTCACTGGAGACAGACATTGGTGGTGGAGCACCCTATGGAAATTGCATTCTCCTTGAAGATAAAGATCACCATGTGGTTATCTCTCAATAATAGTTTACTTGGTAAATTGGTATGAGATGAGGAAAAATAAGATATGGTATTTTCATACTATGTTTGAAGTTAGAAGAGACCTTGTTGATGTTTGAATATGTCAGGACCAAAACGACAACCTCATTAGGATATGAATCCTTCTACGTTTTTATAAAGGTGGTACTCCTCTTTGGATAAATATCTTCTTTAAATACTTGATATCAAAAATAATATAGGATTATATCAAATGACATTATCCAAATATTTATAGCTCAAGAAAATACAAATTGCTAAAAAATAAATATATGTGGAGAGTTCCTAAGAAGTGGACCAAGAACCTTAAAAATCACACATTGTAGAAAACATATAAAATGATAATATCCTCGCATCCATCACAGTCTAATAAAGTTTCCGATCACATTCAAAATAAAAGGAAATGGTCCAATTGCACAAGATAACATTGAAAGAGTATTACTTATTAATATCAAAAGAATATTTTGATAAGTCGATTTCAAATATCTTATACTCAAAATTCAAAGTTACAAAATATAATAAAAAATGACCACAAAATAGTTCAGTGGAATTTCTCAAAAAAAATAATGTATGTTACAGTCTTGTAAATATAAATTCGTTCGTCCATACATGGATTGGGATTGGGGCTCTCGTGTAACATAAAATATATACAAGAAGTGTGAAGAAGGGGAAGGGATGTGGACCAAGGAAGAAGTAGGAAAGATTTGTAAAGAGTACAGAAAGGAAGTTATCAGAATTCAGTTATATTTTTCTAATGAAATAACAAATACATATGGATGAATTCTGAGAAGGAATAAAGTATGTAATCAGTATAGGCTTAATATCATGGAGTCTCTCCCTCATTTAGGTGTTGGTGTTTTCCTTTATTAATCCTTTCTCACAGTTTTTGGGATGGTACTAACTGTCATTTCTTGATTTTCTTCGGTAATCTTGATTAAGTCCTTTCTAAAATAGTATTCTATATATTCTTTCATTGGATACACATTTTTCTCATGCTTAATTTTAACATTAAATAAGTCACCTTCCAAATTTCTTAAATCATGTGAAATATTATGAATTTATTCTTCAATATCTTGATTTTTGATTGCATACTCTACTAGCCAATTCTCGATTTCACTTTCATTATATTCAATTATTATATTAAAATTTTTAGTTGAAAGGCCTTTTACTCTATCCATGTGTTCTTCAAACTGTTGTCCTGTCATGAATATGGAATTTTTTGGATTACTGAGGGGGGGTGAATCAATAATGAGAAATAATCGTACTTTTAATCACAGTATAACCTTCAACAATAATCGACATTTTATCATTTTCATTCAATATGTCATCAACAGTATAATGATAAACAACATCACATCACAGTAGATAAACAATATACCAAAATTTACTTGGAAACCCAAATGGGAGAAAACCACGCAATTCTTTTCTTATATATCAAAAGAATAAATTCATTAGACACACCAACTTCCGATTCTCTAGCTACAACTAGAAGGAGACTCCAACCCCCTGTTCTTAAGCTCCAACCTGAAGGAAGCTACAACTCCCTGTTTTCTATGGCTCCAACCAAAAGGAGGCTACAACCCTCTGAGTTCTCCGATTCCAACCGGAAAGTGGCTACAAACACCTATCCTTGCCCAATCCAACCACCCTGTAATATAAATGTAGACCATCTGCCACTATCACAAACTCCACCACTATCACTTTGTCAATATTACTATCACTCTTTCATTGTTGCTACCACATCAACCAATATCTTCTCATCAACCAACATGTACTATACCATGTATCAAATGTATACCAACATACATACTATATCATGCATCAATCATGAACCAAAGATACATCAATAAAGAATAGTGAATCGTGAACTAGAGCATCAACCATGTGTAACATGTACCATATACCTACCATCAACCATATGCATATATTTACCATATCATCATTGGAGTATCTCAAAGAACCAATTCATGCCCCTAATTCATATGCCACCATATAACTTGAATAGGCCTCAAGCATATACAATCAACTCAAAGATAAGAACTATAAGAACCATGTCATGTGTTGAACTAGATATAAGAGTGCTCTTCACTCTACCAAGCAACCGAGATATACCATATCGAAATACCAAAATAGCCATACTAAGTATGTCTCAAGCATACACCATATCATGACAAGAAGTAACCATCAAAACAAGTATACAACCATACCAATACCTCTGAAGCTGACCTAAAACAATAAGATTATGATCGATAACCTTCCTTTGAAACTCTAGGGACCTGGTACCAACATCTACTCAAATTTTCATGAGATTTTCACATGTACATGACTTTGTCCTCTACATCCTACGTATATATGCCCCTTTATTCACTGCAGCCTGCATACACATGCTCCCTTACTGACCTACAATTATCATATACCTCAGAAACTAGGGTTTTGTTGTAACTATGAGATTTTTGTTGTCGACCCTTCTTTGCTACCTCAGAAAATTATGCTACAACCTTAGCAAAAGATCACTAGATCACAAGAAATATAAGAAATGAATAAGTGTGTGAGTGTACTTGTGAATGACTCCTTGAGGTGCTTATATACTTGTGCTAGGTAATTCCTCTCCTTAATTTAGGGCTTCTAGGGTTTTCCTTTTATAAAACATTTACCCTTTCATTAAGGACTTGTAACTAATTAGGTGCTTCTTGATGACTTCTTCAAGGCTTACAACTTCACAAAGTCATATCTCCCTAACCGTGAGGAACTATGTGGAATTCCACATATCAATGGAAATGAAATGACGAGTATTATCCATCAATCAATGTCTTTCCTAAATTTACTTTATTCATCATGTCCATATTCCTTATTCAACTTAGAGTATAAAAACCACACTGTTGGGGCTTCTTCAAAGGGTTGACATCAATGGTGACCAAACTATCAACAATCTCCCCCTTTGGCATTGATGGAAACACTTAGGAATGATAATACTTATGCTCATGCTCCTCCTGTGACCATCGCTCTACTTGTCTGCATGTTTCTCTCTCTCTATCTCCATCCCTTTCTCTGTCTCTCCCTCTTTAACATCATTGGAAAATAGTAATCCCTATTTTAGGGTTTCTCCCCTGATCTATAGGCCTATGTTGCCTCTACTGGCTTTTATCTTCATGGTGCTTCCTTGTGTAACTCTCTGATGTATATGAAAATAATTCAAAATAATTTGTTACTTGAAATATTCAAGACTTTTGTTTCTCTCCCCTTGTCTTGTTAAGTTTGATGTTGTGTCAATCATTGTGGGGTAGTAACTATTCCAATATTTTGTCTCATATACTCAAAATTTTCCCTTGCAAGAAGTTTGGTGAAGATATCTACAATCTGCTCTTTTATCCTGACATATTCTAGCTTGATGTTCTTATCTGTAGCATGTTCCCATAAGAAATGATACTTTATCAGAATATGTTGATGGCACTGGTGTTGTCACAAAGTAATGAAATGGGCTCATCATACTTTAGTTGTATATCCTGGGAAGCCTTCTTCATCCAAAGAACTTGATTACAACATGTCATTGTTGCAATGTATTATGCTTCGATTGTATACAAAGATACTGATGTGTGTTTCTTTCTTAACCATGATACCAAACACTCTCCCAAGTCAAAGGTTTATCCACTTGTACTTCTTCTATAATCAATACAACTTTCCCAATTTGCATCTATGTAGGTGACAAGTGAAATATCTTTCCCTTTTGGATACCATAATCCAATCTCTTATGTACCTTTGAGATTAATGAATATCCTATTTACTTCCATAATATGTGATTCCTTTGGTGTTTCTTGAAACCTTGCAACTTGTCCAACTACCTGCGTCACATCTGGTGTGGAATTTTTCACATAGAGTAAGCTCCCAATCATTGATCTGCACTATATTGGATCTGCATCCTTAGAATCATAATCATTACTTAACTTGCAACTCGTCTACATAAGATTACTAAATGGTTTGAAATATGTCATCCCAAACGTCTTCAACATTTCTTTGATATACTTGGTCTGAGAGATAAAGATACCTTTGTTGATCTGATATATATGAAGAGCCAAAAAGAAATATAACTTTACAAGAAAAGACATCTCAAATTCATGCTTCATGTCTTTGTCAAACTTCTGACTCATCCTATCATCATCACTTCAAAAAATAATATCATCAACATAAACTTCAATTAACACGATATTATCTTGATTTACCTTTATGTAGAGATTATTGTATGCATTTCCTTTCCTGAACCCTTGCTTATATAGTTATATGTCCATCCTTGAATGCCATGCCCTGGGGGCTTGTTTGAGACCATTTCTTCAACCTACAAACATAATTTTATTTCTCTAACAACTGAAATCCTTCTAGTTTCTCGATGTAGAAATATTCCTCTAGATCTCCATTTAGGAATGTTGATTTTACGTCCATCTAATATAATTTAATATTCTTGGAGTAGGCATAGGATAGTATCAGTCTGATTTCTTCCATCCTAGTAACTGGGGAAAACATCTCTTCAAAATATATACCTTCAACCTGAGAGTACCCCATGCATACTAGTCTTGCTTTGTTCCTGGTAACCTATCCATCCTCATTCAATTTGTTCCTGAAGACCCACTTTGTACCGATTACATTCTTGTTCTTTGGTCTTGGAACTAGTTCCCAGGTGTCATTATTTCTATCTGGTCTAACTCTTCATCCATATCTTTGATCCAAAATTCATCCTTTTTGGCTTCTTCAAAATTACTCAACTCAATGATAGATAGTAGTTCTAGATGTTGTTGTTCTGGTGAGTGGATTATTTTTCTAGTGTCAACTCCTGCATATTTATTTCCAATAATTTGTTCTGATGGATGATTTTTCTACACTTGTCTACTGGGTGTCTTTGGAGGTACTTGAAGATCATGTTGTTCTTGTTGTGCTTCTGGATGCCTCTCTTCTTCATCTACTTCTTCTTATTTTAAATATTCTTCGTGATCTTGTTCCATTGAGTCTTTGCTACTTTCTTTTATCCTTCGACCATATTCCTCATCAATCATCACATTGTTTCTTTCTACTATTCTTTTGAGTCTCAGAATATTGAAATATTTGTATGCTTTTTTTTTTCTTGAGTACCCAACTAGTATGTCTCTATAGACTCGAGAATCAAATTTTCCAACTCTTCCATCTTCTCTTTTGATGTAGCATTTTCTTCCAAAAACTTGAAGTGCTTCACATTTGTTGGTATTCCTTTCCATAGTTTATATGGAGTCTTATCACTGTTATTTCTGAGCATCCCTATGTTTTGTATGTGAATTGTTGTATGCACTGCTTGTACCCAAAATACATCTATCAACTTGGAATCCATTAACATGTTTCTGGCCATTTCCTGTACTATTATTTTCTTCCTTTCAACAAATCCATTTTGTTGATGTGTCCTTGATACTGATAATTGTCTCTTTATTCCATGCTCATTGCAAAATTCCATTAATTCCAAAAAAAAAAAGTATATTTCCCGTCCCCTCTTTTTGAAATATATATTTTTTCTTTTTTCAAAGTTTTAATGAGCTTGAAAAAGAATAAAAGAATGCTACATTATAAAGGAGGAACGAGTGTCGCAAGAAAGCAAATTGGTTCCAAGTGCATGGAACATACTGATGCTCAAGGCAAGGAGACATGTGCAGGATAAGGAAATCTGGGGAAAATTCTTCCATGGTTCAAGGTGTCGGATCATAAAGGAAAAAAGTGTTGCAAGTCTTGCATATAAGGAATGCTTTAAAGGTTCAGTTGAGAGAAACATGGAGTCTGAATTATGTCAAAGATGCAAATATGAGACCCGCGATGTGATTAAGCATGACACAAAAAGACTCCTTCCATGTGAATTTTTACGATCCAAGAGAAGGTAAGATCGATGGTTTTTTCACGTTTAGAGAGTCTGAAAAAAAATTAAAGAAGACTCCAGGAAGTGCCTTTTTCACAATTAGTCCAATCAGCTCGAAAAATGGTTAAACTTGCATCGAAAGGACGTCTCTTCAAAACCATTTTAATGAGTGTGACAAAGACAAGATCACTAGAAAATATTTTCAATTTTAAGGAGTCTGAAAACATCTTAACTATGGACTCGGAACCCTTTTCTAGGTTTATTCTCCTTATCCCAAAAAAGTATAAAATATAACTGAGGAGAACTCTCTTGGTGAGACAAGTCTCTCGAGGCGTACCTTCTTCTAGAATAATCTATTGGCTGAAAAAAGGGTTAAAATCATGCCGAATAGATGATATTTCTAGACCAATTAGAGAATGTGAAAGGAACAAGGTCACTCGGCGATCTTTTCATATTTAGGAAGTCTAGAAAGAATAAATATAGTCTCGGTGGATGTTGATTTCAAAATTTAAGAGAGCTTGAAAGACAACAAACCATGCTCTTTAGGGAGTCCTGTGGGTAATGCCAAGAATGATGACTAGAAAGAAGAATGAGGCTTCAACACAAAGTCATGGTGGGACTAAAGGGGACTCTCATGCCTATGAAGTACTTCAGCATGGGCACCAAATGGAAAACAAGGTTCTAACTAGGATGCCCATGGAAGGAAGGATCTACCACATAAAGTATGACACACTTATCATCAAGGAAGGTTAGTATTGTAATTCAGTGGGGTCTATCCTAAGACCAAATGAACCATGAAACGAATAATGCAAAAATGCAAGTAGGGAAAAACCTAACCTATATGCTAATTTTAAGGTCAATACCTGTTAGAACGGATCGATACGATGAACAAATGTCAAATAAAAATGTCTCCAAGATCCTGTATATAAGGCCAATAACACTCATCCAGAAGATAATAAATCCGATATAGATAAAAACTTTGGAAAATAAGAGGTTATACTGAATACAAAACTTGAAAACAACAAACTTGGACTATACAATATGTACAAGGCACCACACGGCCTTACAGATATGCATAGTACTGGTTCAGGTAGAGCCCATTGTTAGGCTCTGACCAAAAGTCACTTCAATACTCAACCTGGAAAGTGTTCCAAAAGGGAAGAAAACAAAAACCACGGTGTAAATATTCCCTCGGTATAGAAACCGTAGTCATGGCTTGAAGGATAGCCTCATCCGAAGGTAATTAAATATCCAAGAAATCACACAAACAAGGAGGTTCAATAGTCCCAAAGGGAGAAGTAAACTGATCATATTCCATATGACAATGGAGGTTCTGGTCAGGGTTGGCAGATTCTATCAGGGAAGAATCACAAGCACGAAGGATTGAGGATATACAAACAATGAGATCAAACTCGAAAGGAGACTCAAGACCACTCGGACCAAGAGGGGGAAGCAAGGGCTCCCATGCCTCCATTGGATAAATGAAAGGATCAATTGTTGATACCAAGTCTTGAGAAGGAAAACATGAGTGAACAAGTTCCTACTCATGAGCAATTGAAAACCGAGGATAAGATGCCACATAATTTACCTGTGGTGGGGTAGAGTCTACACGAATACTAGGAAAATATAAAGGGGAAAATTTAAGTAACGATAAATTAGGATGGTGATTATGATATGTCAACTGGTCGATAGTTACAATTATTCCATTGTGAGGAAAATGCATCACCCGAAAGAGAATAGACACCACAACATTCATAACATATACATAATCACGCCCGAGAAGAATATTAAAATCTAACGGGCCCTGCACCACTATAACATCGACAAGGATAGTCCTCCCACCTAAAAATATAGGAAACTAAGGAAGAATCCCCAAATACTCACTAAGACATCTTTCAAAATCCAACAACTCATGCAAAGTAGACACAAGCTCAGGAGAGCCCAAAGATTGCCAAGCCGAGGAGGATAAAATACTTGCGGAGGATCCTTCATTCACAATACATTGGTAAATGTTTTTTGAATCAACTTCAACATTTATTTGAAAATATGCATAAGAAGGAAGGCGAGGCTCAACAAGGTCATTCCAATCAAACGAAACCATCCTAGGAATGCCCCCTTGTTCTGAAATTACTAAACTAGAAATGGTAAAAACATAGTCGGTAAACACATCACTCCCCAAGAGAAGAGTGGGATCAACCGAAGATTGCATTAGTGTGACCACTTTAGTAGACTTGACACTCTCTAAGAGAAGAGTGGGATCAACTGAAGATTGCATCGGCATGACCACTTTGGTAGACTCAACACTCTCTAAGAGAAGAGTGGGATCGACTAAATATTTCATCAACATGAACACTTTCTCAACCACTGGTTCAATAGGTTGCGAGAAAACATGGTCTAAAGGTACATCACCCCCCAAAAGAGGAGTGGGATCAGCCTAATATTTCATCAGCATGACCACTTTCTCAACCACTGGATGAATAGGCTGCGAGACAACATGGTCTAAAGTTGCATCACCCCCCAAACGAGGAGTGGGATCAGCTGAAGATTTCATCGACATGAGCACTTCATCAACCAAAGGATGAATAGACTATGAGGAAACATCAAAAGACTCAGAATCAGAAGAGCTTGCAGATAGGGACCACAATCTTCGTGCCTCTAGAAGACTAAGGCATAAATGAGTAAGGTGATCTCCCTTGCAAAGCTTACAAGGGAACTTAGGACTACATTCTATCCATCTAGGTTTCTCAATAGAATCAATGCCCCCATCATGACTAGTAGTGGTTGGTTTCACATCTCCAACTTGAAATGCAAATTTTGGTGGTTGGTCGATAACATGAATCACAGAGGGTACAAACCTATCGCTAGTATGACTAGAAATGACTAGAATTTCCCCCCCATCATGACTTGTAAAGGTTGGGTGCTTTCCCCCAGAATGACTCGCAGAGGTTGGGTGATTTTCCTCAACATGAATAGTAGAGGTTGGGTGCTGGTATTCAACATGACTTGCAGAGGTTGTTGACAACTCTCCAACAAGTCTAGAAGAGGTTGGTTTCTTCTTCCTATTCCTACTCTTTCTATTTCGTTTAGACTTCTGGTTACTAGTAGCTATACTTCCACTAGAGAAGGTAGAAGAAGGAGGAGAATATTTGTTGATGAAGGAATATCAACATGATTCCCATGACATAAGTTTCTTAGCTAAGAAGCGTCAAGAGAATTAGGGAATTTTGGAATGGTACCCAACTAAACTAGCAGTCCCACATTCAACGCAGGAATGTACAACGTGGCCATCAAAGGGACACCAACATTTCCAAAGAAAGGAAAAGCACAAGAATCCCCTTGCGAAGGGGTTCCTTGGTTGGAATCATCGGTAACTTTTTCCATGAATATATTATTCATAGGTTCCTCCCTTGCAGGATCGTTCAAGTCTGTAAAATTCTCACACACTGACTCTGGTGAACCAGTGGTATAAAAAACAACACCTATAAAGAGGCATCTCAATGTTTCTAAGCGGAATACTGAAAATCCCTCACGATCAGAGGAGTGGGTGGTATACCATCTTAGGTCAGAGACCCAAAGAAATGACTGGCTAACTCGCTATGGAAAACTATGGAGCACAGATCACACCATTAAGAATAAAATCCTAAAAAGATACAAACCAAACAAACTACCCTTTTGAATGCTTTTGACCGAGGGAGATGAAGTCTTGATTGTCTAAAGAATTCACAAAGGAAAACAACTGGTCAAGAGAAGAAGTTACCTAGACCTACGACCGACGATCCCTTGGGTGTTTCCTAAAGAATACAAAGTCTTCCTCAGGTACTATGATACACCCCTCACAGTCACCTATTTTTCAACCTATATAATGGCAACTAGGCCACCCACTTTTAATCAACAACTAGGGGGGTACAATTGACAACCGAGAGAGTGTATGGGCAATATAACTAAGCCCGAAGATCTTCTTGAGGCCTAAAAAACAACAGGGCTAGAATCACTCGTAGAGTACCTTGGACGGATCCAAGTGTCTCAGAGGTCTGACACAAGTCGGGTCAGTAACGCTACAATATTCACCCCCAATACACACTCTCCCAAACACTTTGTTGGGATCAGGAGTGGATATCTTTGTCATCGTCCTCTATGCGACCTCATGTTTGACTCTTGTTTGAGAGGAGCTTCCTAGATTGAGTAATTACAAAGTGGATTTTTCACACCCTAGCATAGACACCTAAGTTTATTTTTTGTTGGCCTTAGAGATTTTACCTCTCCAAACCTAATCCAAGGCCCTAGCCTAAGCTATTGGTGAATGCTATAAAAAGAGTTACTAATATATTTTAGATTAGCGCATTCATTTTAATGGATTTTCTTACTCAATGAATGGAATTGCAATTTATGTTGTTTGAGACTCTTGCAAAAATGAAACTTATAAGAACACTGGAAAATAAAAGTTTACTCTAATTCTACAAATGAAAAAGAGCTTCAAGCAAAAAGCATGAATAATCCTTCAAACCTAAAAATACAATCTTTTCTCCTTTCCATGCAAAATGCACAATGCAACTTTCAAGTGAAACAAAAGATCAAATGAAAGTATTTTATTTCTTATTTTTCTTTTGAAATGATTTCAAGATGAGAAGAAAACACAACCCTATGCTAATTCTTTTTCGTTTTCAAATAACAATGCAAAACAAATGCAAATAAAGAAAGAGACCTAAAAAACTAGTTTTTTAATTTTTTTTTTATTTTCTTCCAATCAAAGAAGAACTAACAAAATATTCTAAAAGAAACAGCAAAAACACAGAGAGACAAGAGCACTTATTTTTTTATTTCATAAAAAATATGATCCTGCAAACTGTCTCAACCCCAAACAACAGAGGCTTCTAGAACTTAGGAAGGCCTGAGAACCACATGTTTCCTGTAGGAAAAGGAAAAAAAATTGAGAAAATTATTCAAAACAATAGAGACGCATGTTATGCATGTCCAAATTGCGTATTTACATGGGTTGTATATAATGCAGATCGCATATGTACGCATGTTGTATAGAGAACAGGGCACATACACCTCTGTAAATTTTCAAAAAAAGAAAAAGTTTGAATATACAGCTTGGGAAAGGGAAGTTGGTGGGCACCTGGAAGGCGACCAGAGACCCAACCTGACTCATAACACTCAAAAAACTCAGAAATAAACTAAAAATAAAATCTAACCAAGATCTCCCACTAACACCCTAGAGACACTCCCCAGTGGAGTCGCCAATTCTACTAGCGGGAAAAATCCCCCTATTACTATACCAGGGTCAAGATATAGGAAGAGCTATGATCTCCTATAAAAGACAATATAATCCCTCAACTACCCCAAACAATCTAAAATGAAAGAATAGAAAGAGATAGGAAAGTAGGTCAGAGGTTGTACTTTTGGTCCAAGCATTCAATGTTGACCTCCTTCACCTTTCTAGCTTCCTAGGATGTTGGTCTCCTCCCAACGTTGACCTGCAAGAACACTTAGGCAAACAATACTACAAATATACTATCTATACTCATACATATTAGGGTTATATATAAACCATTATTCATAAATAAAATGAAGGACATAAAGATATCATTTGGGACAGGAAAAAGATTCTTTTATTCAAATCCAAAGATCGAATGTTACAAACTTTGTAGGTCAACACTTTGCAAACCTGGTCTAGGATTCTCTTAATGTTGCTCCAAGTGAATCATCCCAATGTCTTCTCTCACAATCAACTTATCATTTTATGGGAAGGGAAGGGATTTTATAGGAGAAAAGGCTAGAGAGGGAATGTTGAGGAATAAACTCATAAAGGGATGCAAATACTTGGGCAAGGAGGGGAAGGGATTTTGGCAGAGTTTCTCTATTCTAATACTCAATGTTGGAATGGGACCCTAAGACCTCCTTTTATATGACAAAAGGATATTTATTTGGTTTGGGGACAGGATACAACGGGTGAATTGGTTAGGAAACCTCCAATAGCCTGTTAACTCCGTCAAATTCCTTGCAACTTTTGGAGGTAAACGTGGGTTTTTTATTATACAGCTAGCATATGTACATGATATTTCTAGTATGCATATAGAGTATACATGGGAAGTAGTGTAGCAGGGTGCAGGGTGCATACATTCTCTAAAAAATGTTTTTTTAAAGAGATTTTCTCAATAGTAAATTGGCAATTTGTGCAAGTAGAAATGCCAATGCCATGTATGCATAGGCAGGGAATTTTAGGGCTATACCACTCCTCCATTTTCTGATCTCAAACACTTGATTTTCAACTCTATGTCAGTTTCAACCATCTCTTTGTATGTCTTGAAATTTTTGAATTCCTCTTACTTCCTATTTAGAAAGCAAGCTGAAGACATTCTTCTGTGGTCATCAACTAGAAGCATGAAGTACTATTCACCTTTCAATAATTTTGTTCTTGGAGTATTCCTTTGACTTGAACTTTGTCTTGGTATGTCTTCCTTGTAGACAATTCTTTCATAGAATGTTTGTTGGATTTTGTTATGAGGATAATCTCTTTATGGCTAGGGGAAAACCACAAAAGATGGAACAACACCCAAAAATAAACTCTAATCTCAAGTATGCTATATAAATTAAATGATAACAAGAGAAGGCTAGAATCCTAACTCATCCGGATGTTCGAAGAATACCACCATTGAGCATGTGACCCAAAGCTTTATGCCTGCAACTTATCCTCAATACTCAAGATACGCAAGAATGTGATAATGATATATAATGTTAGCATATAAATTAGAATAATCCATTAACATACATAACAAATAATCCCATGGAAAGAAATACAAATATTTGTATGATATCAATTGGACAAGAAGAGATTATTTCTATTAATTTAATCAACAAAAGTACATGGGTGAAAAACTTATGTAATGACACATATCAAAAGCGATAAACTAAGTACATCCAGCTGGTCCTCCACTACTTCAATCATTCACAAAGGAAATCTCACAAGTAGTATTCAATGAATTTCTCCATCACAAGATATGAAGAGCTTGGGGGTTGAACACAAGAAGTTGAGACTTTCAAGGACAAAGGGATGCAGACTCAATTGAGGTGAAATTTCTCCAGAGAATCTTTTCTCTCAATCTGATGATCATCATCCTTCAAGGCTTAGATGTGGCTCAATTTATAACCTCCAAATGGAATTCAAGGGTCAAGTCGAATCATTTCTAGTATATGGAAGGTCAAGGATCATAGATCTCGTGACATGGCATGGAAACCTGACACATTTTTTATTTTTTGAGCACAAAATCTAATGTACGTGGGCTATAATAGAGAATCCTGCATACATATGCAAGATGTATAACTGGAAAAGCCATGTACATGGACAAAAAGGTGTATTTTAATCTCTAGAGTGATAGAGAAAATGGGAAACGAAGTCTATAGAGGGAAATGGAAGGCCATTAGAGAAAGTTGCATGGAGTGTGGAATTTGTTTTTATAACATAGTGCCCCCCAATGTGTGATGTCAAAGGAGTATCTGCAATGGCTGAAATACATTATAATTCCCAGAAGTGGAGTAATGAAGAATCAACTGGAAGTACTAGTTACTCATGAAAATATTACAATTCATAATGACTTTGTACACATGGTTTCAATCTGAATTACACTGCAGATCCATGTGGATATATATAAAATATTTTTTTATGACCATGAAATAAAAAGTGGACATATGCCATAGGCTGTCATGGTCATGAACAATACCAATTGAGTCTAGTCTCAAAATCAACTGAAGATATGTTGAATTTTCATAAGAGATGATATTGTATGTGAATGAATATCTTATTGCAATGATGAGTGTTCTATGTATAAATAGAATATGGTGGCCATGGTGACCATCCATGAAGAGCTGTGTCCCTTGGGCAATAAATATATTTATACTTTATATTATATTATACATATAATATAAATAAACTTTATATTTATACGTTATACTTTATTATATATATTTATACTTTATATTATAAATATAGTATTACATTAATAATAATTAATAATATTGTTTAATAATTAATAATCATATTATTAATTATTAATCTAGTAAAATGTCTTTATGATGTTTCCTAAACATCAACACTTCCTCTCAGTGAGGGAGACATTCTACATTATGCCAAGATTATCTCTTAAGATTACCTTTGGGTAGCTCTCAAATAGCTTCGACATGTCACCATGACATCCATTACCTCACAATGCATTTGTACCTCATCATGTGCACCCTTGTGACTTCACAACCAATGCATCCAAGGCCCGTGGGTAGTTCTCAAATAACTACAACATGTCCCTAGGAGATTCGCTACCCTGCAATGCATCAACACTTGATCATGTGCACCCTCGGTATTAGTTCCAACCCTTTTTCATGCTAGATGAGATCCGCATGTCTCAGTGCCAACCCTTTTTCATGTAGGATGATATCCACCTATCTCAGTGCTATCCATTTTTCATGTTGGATGAGAACACTCAGTGTCATCCCTTTTTCATGTTGGATGAGTTCCACCTGTCTCAGTGGAAAACCTTTTTCATACTAGATGAGAAAACTCAATGCCAACCCTTTTTCATATTGGATGAGTTCCACCTATCTCAGTGCCAACCCTTTTTCATGTTGGATGAGAACACTTAGTGCCAATCCTTTTTCATGTTGGATGAGTTCCACCTGTCTCAGTTCCAACTCTTTTTCATGCTAGATGAGAACACTCGGTGCCATCCATTTTTCATACTAGATGAGTTCCACATGTATCATTGCCAACTCTTTTTCATGATGGATGAATTACACATGTCTCAGTGCTAACCATTTTTCATGTTTGATGAGAACAGTCCCTCTAAAGAGGGACCACACCAATCTAGTCCCTGAATTACTCAAACTTCATCCTCGATAGTGGCTTGGTAAACACGTCTGCAACTTGATCCTCTATAGTCACGAAACTGGAGCCTCGCTTATCCCTTTTTCACCATATCCATGATATAGTAATATCTGATCTCAATATGCTTCGACCTATCATATATCATGGGGTTCTATAATGACTTCATGCAACTCTGGTTGTCACACTAAATGTAGGTCACCTCCAATATGAGACCAAATAACCCATACAAAATTTTTGGAAGCCACACTACTCCTGCACATGCTTCCAAATAATCCCCTTTACCTGTATTGAGTGTCACACATGACTACTTCTTGCATCTGGCAGATCCTATTACTCCTTACTGTAGTACTCATCTCCCTTTGGAACTGACCATCCAGATCCCTCTTGAGAATTGAATATCAACTAAATATTCAACCTGCTGACTTGATCACTTGTCCTCTAGAACAAGTCTCATCATCCTCTTCTTGTAGTTCTTACCTACAAGTCAAATTTAGTCCAATAGTTTGCAAGGTTCAAAGCCACACTTCTTCACGACTTGTTTTACATGTTACGACATAGTCATCCTCATTCGTACTAAGCACCACACATGAATTATTCCTGCATCTAATGAAGCCTCCTACTCCTTACTATAGTACCCATATCCCTCTGGAAATGAATTTCTGACTCCCTCTAGATCACTAAATATCAACTGGATCTTCAACATGTTGACTTCATCACTTGTCCTCCAAAACAAGTCTCGTCATCCTCTTTTTGTAGGTATTACCTACAAGTCCAATTTAGTCCATTATTCAACAATTTCCAAAATCACACTTCTTCACGACTTGTTGAACATGATTCCACATACTCTGCCTCATCTGTACTGAGTGCTACACACAACTTCGTCATGTTTCTCCATGAAACCATATTGGATCCTAGACTGAAGAAATATGTTGAAGTACTCTTCCTATCAAGAATATTGCCGACAAAATTTGAATCTGAATATCCATATAACCTAAACTCATGGTCTATCACATACCTAAGATCATAATCTAATGTACCTTTAAGGTACCTCATCACATGTTTTTCTACCACCAAATGAACCTACCTGGGATGCTCCATATATTGACTCAGGGTGTTCACAAAAAAACATATATCTAGTATTGTGTTCGTCAAGTTCATCAAAAAAACCACCATCTCCCTGTATAAAGTAACATCCACAATATATGAAGTCGTATCCTACAACAACTTCATATTTGATACCATAGGTGTAGTTATTTCCTTGCAATCCAACATCCCAAACCTCTTTAGGATTTCTATTGTATACTTCCCTTGATTCAGAAAGATATCGTCCTATCTTTGTCATAACTTGGGACCCAAAAAGTAATGCATCATCTCGAGATATTTCATCTCAAACTCAACAACCAATTTTTCTCTTACACTCTGAGATGAGATTTTCCACACCTGTTAGAAATAGGTCATCAACATACAACAATAGTATTATCGGACCATCATCCACAACCTTAAAGTAAAGTTTAGGATCTACACTACTCTTTGTAAATCCTAAGCTCTTCAGAAAATTGTCAATCCTACCATACCATGCTTTGGGGGCCTGCATTAATCCATATCAATCCTTCTTCAATATGCACAATGGGTGTCCCACAATTATCACATACTCAACATAGTATTCTGCAACTACAAGGACCATTCTTCATGATCATGTTTCCATTTGTTAAGAACCAAACTTCAAAATAGCATAGAAAAACCTTAAGAAAAGTACTCAACGCCTTGAAAAAGAGATAATATCAGATAATAAGCCTCTCCGAGGGGGCAACCTCCTTTTACCCCACTTAAATGTTCAAGTACAAGATGATTCAAAATGAAAATGTCTCCTTGGTATATATAGGAGACTAGGAGGTTTTAATGGCCTAAAGCCGACATAAATAAAATAACATTACTAATCTAATATGCCCCAATTAAGTGGTAATGAGCCAATATTAGGGCTTAACATGCCCTTCCCCTTGAGACAAGTGTTTTCCGCAACGCTTGAGTAACTCTGGATGCTTCTGTATAAAAGACTCATCTTCCCAAGTGGAATCTTCAGCTGGAAGTTTCCTCCATTTAATGAGATACTCTGAAATGGATCTATTCCTCAGTTGGCGAATTCTTGTGTCAGTGATGGCTTCAGGATCCAATATCATTTTTCCTTCCTTGTCAAGTTCTGGCAATATAGTTTGAACTAGGATCTTGTCGCCTATAACTTTCTTTAAGCATGAAACATGGAAAACTGGGTGTACTCGTGAAGACGCAGGCAGCTCCAATTTGTATGCCAT
>ML780232.1:1812005-1874105 GCA_009831015.1 Picea engelmannii
CAAGTACAAGATGATTCAAAATGAAAATGTCTCCTTGGTATATATAGGAGACTAGGAGGTTTTAATGGCCTAAAGCTGACATAAATAAAATAACATTACTAATCTAATATGCCCCAATTAAGTGGTAATGAGCCAATATTAGGTCTTAACACCATTTGTGCCATGGGAAGAATTTTAGTCCTTACGAATGTTGAAAGCCACGCACTTTGAGTCTTATATCCTTAGAAGAATAAGTCAGGGCCATTCTCCATTGGTCAAATTACCATGACCAATCCTAGGAGAATGTCATCCTGGTGCTGAAACATTAACACTTAAGAATAACTTCTAAAATTACATAAAATATCAACACTCCCTCTTAATGAGGAAGGTATTATATCTGGCACAATCTCTAACAATGTCACCATCCACACGAGCTCATGATCATTGAATGTTGGACACACAAATCTATACATCATAAGAAATCCATAGTGACTTCAAAAAATGCATTCAAGGTCGGTGGGTAGCTCTCTAATAGCTACAACATGTCATCATGACATCCGCTACCATGCGATAACATCTGAAGCCATCACTCCCACTAAGGATATATAGTCTTTGAAGTCATCTGCTCCCTTTGCATGTACTGACCTCCTCTTCTTCTTCATTACATGGATGTGCACAACTCTATCTCTGGATAGTATTGCTTCATGTTTCTTCCTGTGACTGTCATTATGGCTCCTTCTTAGAGCTATTACTTGTGACCTACCTGGAACAAGAAACAATAACAACAAAAATCATCTCCTAGAGGAGATCAATTTATCTTGTGCACAACTATATACAGTGCCCCTCGAAATGATACATCTTCTACTATGACCAACACACATCCATCATATACTAGATTTAATACGACTAACCATGTTGATTTTCTAGTGTTAAATTAGGCAAGCACATTTTTCCACAAGTGGTAATTACTTCCAACAATATTACTTTAGTAAACTCTAGAACATCACTAAGTAATTACACTCAAAAAATTTCAACTTAGAAACTTCGATCTCTTACTTAGATCACTTCCCACGTGTGAGAGAGAAAAAAATATGTGTGTCTATTGTTGTGTCTTTTTATAGTAATATTAAATTGATCCAAAGAGACATTTCTCTTTGAAAATTAAATTAAATTTTATTTCTTATAAATAGCTGGAGAATACCTTCTGTAACTACCCAAATATTAATTTGGTTATAATCCATCCACATAGTATTTGACTTTGTTAAATTGTTCCTCCATAATTCAAGCGATTCTTTGCATAAATATACCGTAAATATGAAGTACATTCCTCATATTTAGGTAATTAGACATTTTTACTAGAAATTACTTCCGACCATAATTTATGGAATTATTTCTATAATTTAGGTAGGAGTAAAAAGTAAACATGTTGTACAAAGAGATTGCAACAACCCAATAAATTTAACACTCCCAAGACTTTACTCTACTCTCATTTACATGGGCCCTCCTATGAGGGAGTCAAGCCCAATCCCACTCTCATACCATGTTGAATTTTCATAAGAGATGATATTGAATGTGAATAAACATCTTATTACAATGATGAGTGCTCTATATATAAAGAACATATGGTGACCATGGTGACCATCCATGAAAATATGTGTCCCTTGGGTAATAAATATATTTATACTTTATATCATATTAGACATATAGTATAAATATACTTTATATTTATACTTTATGCTTTATTATATATATTTATTCTTTATATTATAAATATATTATTACATTAATAATATTATAATTAATAATAATTTTTAATAATTAATAATCATATTATTAATTATTAATCTAGTAGAATGTCTTTCCGATGCTACCCAAACATCAACAAGATATCTGTATACAATGGAGTACAATCTTATCTTTCATGATCACTGAAGTCATAAAGGTATTGGTCCAATGAAATGCAACGACATATATGGTGTGTTGCTACTGTAAACTTGAGGTGTTCTACATTATCCGTCGAAGGTGCAAGTCTACATTATGTGAATACATGAGTTGAAGTCGAACACAATGAGACTTTATATGATTATCGGTCATTAAGGTATACCATCAACAAATGCGAGACAACCCAGTGATAATGAAAGTAGGTGTCAAGGCACCGAGTACATTCAACACTTGAAGAATCCATCGATCAAGTGGCATTGATGTATTCCCAACTGTCGATGGTGGGAGAACTTGCTATTGGTGACTACAAGCCTCTAGGTACTCATAAGAATCTATATATCAATTCCAAAATAGATGATCTGAAGTCGATGGAAGGAGACCCATTGAAAGGAGAGCATTAAGGAATCTCTCATCATCCAACGTGAAGTACAAAGAAATAGCTTGATAATTAGGAGGAGCTCGAATGAATAGGATGTTCACAAACCAATGACCATGTGCATCTCTTGCATGCACCAGATGCAAGTAGTGCATGAAAGAGATCCTCTAAATAACATCCAATGAGGAAAAATATCGATAAAGGTGAGGAAACCACCAATAGGGATAATGGAATCCAAGACACTACACAAATCCCAATGTGTGAATATATTTATTGTCATCGAACACAAGGGAAACTCTCCAGTCAGTAACCAATTAGGAGATTTCATATGATGGGTTTAAGGTTACCTACCAATGATGAAAGCAGACCCAGGGTGCAAGGTATGACAACAACCTCATGTGATTCTGAGATACACTGAGAATATGGATGACATGCAAAGTCAACAGTTCTGAAGAGTAGCCGATGTAGGATTTATACTTCCTTTGAACAAGAGAATGAGACATATGGATAACTGAGGAAAATAAGACCTAACAATGATCATTTAAAAAATTTTGCAATGTAGAAGGCCTCAACAAACTCTCCATAGGGTCTGGAAGAATAACCATCCGGAGGAGTAGACTCTAAGTAACGAGATCAACTTCCTAAGGTCATGTTAAACCTAAACCTTGGATGAAATGGACTTAAGAGTTTGTGCTACGCTCAAAGACGGCACAACTGTTGTCGATAGGAGATAATATTATTTTCCCACATGTCGTTTTTTTTGTTTTTCATAGTAAAATAAATGATTTGATATAGGAGACAAAACAAGTGTCTTGAGTAAGAAACTAGTACCAAAAAGTGGAACATACCTATGCTAAATGAAAGGGAATGCATGTAGTGCATGGACACTCAGGGGGATGTTTCCTCTACGAGTAAAGGGTGTCAAGCTGCAAAGGATATATGAAAGACATTGCCTATCTAATACTGAGAATTGTTGGGGACAAAGGCATATAACGAGAAATTGGGAGCCGACGATAGGATCAACAATGCAAGCAGTATAATGGGATGAAATTTCAACTTAACTCGAAAATTTCCTTTTTCGTAGATTTATTCCCCTAGGTCCAAAAAAGTATAAAATAATACCTAGGAGAACTCTTCTAGCCAATGGAGACTAGAGTATTCCTTTTTTGTAATTAGTCTACTGTTGGAAAAATTTCTATTTTCGACACACAAGTTCAGTGGGAGTTAACTGACTAGTTCTATTTAGACTTTATATTTTTACCATCACTATTATGCATGCATGCATTCCTAAATAAAGCTAACTGATTGATTTCTTTTCTTAATTATGGAATGTTTTTACCTATATATGATTGTATTCCACTCATTCATTGTATCATATTGATCATGATCTATGTATTAATCATCAACTCATTGGAGTAGTGTGAATATATTTTCTCATTCTTCTATATTGAATCTCTCTTCCTTTCTTGATAAGATTTGTTTGTAATTTCTTTAGCTAGATCTCCTATGCACGTTTCCATGAAACACTGACATGGTATCAGAGCTATGCTTCTTGGAGCAAGCTAGACAAGCCAAAGAAAAAGGAAAATTGGGGTTTTCGACGAGCTAAATCCATGGTCGTAAATTTCAACAATTACTCCTCCCAAAATATTACGTTTTTGAGGAAACAACCCTTGAAGAAAGTAAATCGACCCATTTTGGAAGTGGGTTTTCAATCGTTTAGCGAGATTCTTCACCGTTTGCTCAGAAAGTAAGCCGCAAGATAGCCTCTTGAAACTGACACAAATCCGTTGATGTACCTTTCTACATTCATTGCTCCCAAAATATTACATTTTGGAGGAAACAACCTACTATGAAAGTAAAGAGGCCCATTTTGGAAGTGGGTTTTCAACCGTTTGGTGAGATTCCTCACCGTTTTCTCAGAAAGTAAGTTGCAAGATCATCTCCTAAAATTGATATGAATTCTTAATTTCTTAATTTTTCACTTGCAAATTGAGAGTAATTTTTTAGGGGTTCTTAGAAATAGTGGGAGAAATGGATATGAAAACTATTATACAATCAAACTTGGTGGTAATCCTCACACCATACAATTATTTTGACTGGAAGCCCAAGGCGACATTCCAACTCAAAACAAAAGGACTATATAATTTGACAATGGTGATAGAAACAGAACCTACATCAGCGATTGAGAAGATGAGATGGGCGAACCATAAGGATGAGGCCACATGAATACTTATTCAATAAATCTCCACTGATTTATGGTTTCATGTTGTTTCATTCAAGACTCCAAACGAGATCTGGACCACCTTGGAAGGACTCTATGGAAAGAAGGATGAGATGCGAGGTCATATGCTTGAGGTAGAGTTGAATACCTTAGACCCTAAAAGTTTTGATAATATACATGATTTCTTTACTAAATTTAAATATTTGATTTTGAGCTTGGGTTAATGTGGTATTGACAACTCTACATAAGAGAAACAACTTATTCTAACAATCTTGGACAAGCTAGGACCAGAATACACGGTATATGTTTCCAATTTCCATTCTGGCAGATGTCTTTTTGGAACAATTGGAAAATGCCTACGTTGGCTCAGTTCATTGAGTCTCTTACACAAGAGAAGAAAAAACTCATACAGATGGACCTCATGAAAGATCCCAAAGAACATGACCTCACCATGCATGATGGAAAAGGGTCATCTAAATAGAATAGGAAGGAGGGATATTCCAAACCCTTTAATGATTCCTTAGGTTCCAAAGAATCTTCATATTTCAAGAAGAAGAAGAAGGGAAAGTAGTGCACTTACTGCAATAAACCGAATCATGAAGAATCTACATGCATGAAGAAACAGATTGATCTTATGGCACAGACACTTCAGAAGAACATCCTTGGAAACTTCATTCCAGAGGGAGTCAAGAAGCGGAAGGAAGAAGATCCTTCTCCTAAGAAAGGTAATCATCATTCTTTGGTAGCAATTAATTCCTCATCTGATTCATGGATTATAGATTCTGGTGCATCACATCATATGGCAGCGAAAGAGGAAGTTTTATCTTCTTTGAGTCCATGTTCAAGACCCCCTATTCTCATGGGGGATGATACTCTAGTAGCAGTAGCAGGAGAAGGGAGAGTGGAGCTCCATAATGGAAGTTTTGAGAATGCTTTACATGTTCCAAAGCTTTCTATGAATCTGCTCTCAGTTTATCAAATCACTCAGAAAGGAAAAAAGGTTGAATTTACATCAGATTCAATTTCAATAATTGACATGCATGACAATTCCATTATTGCAATTGGTGAGGTGGATCACAAGTCAAGGTTGTATAAATTCACTAAGTTTTCTAACGATGACTCCTCTATTCTACTTACACATAAGGAGATTACTTTGCATGCGCCTCCACTAAAACATGCATATACTCTTGTTCTTCCATCAGTTTCAGTCATTAGAGATGATTCCATACACTCAGATTATGTACATGGAAATAAACAGGTAGTACATCCAGATAAGAAGCCAGCAGCGAAGATTCAACAGATGCCCAAGAAGGCACATACCACACTTCAAGCAACAAGCAACCTTGCAGGGAATCCATTGGATTCGAGCATGACTCTATCTCAACATGAGGAGCCTTCTCATGTACTTTCAGCTTCAGAACCTGCGATGCCCATGCATTACTATATGGTTCAATCTACTGATCCACATAACTACAATAGGGTTGTGGGAAATCCATTATGGCAAGCAGCCATGCAAAAGGAGTATGAATCACTCCTACAGAACCAGACTTGGAATCTGGTTCCACGTCCACCAGAAAGGAATATTCTCAGGTGTAGATGGATCCACAAGATCAAGAATTACAAGGCCCAACAGGTTGCCAAAGGACTTCATCAGATCCATAAATATTTCTACATCTTCACAAAGACTTTCAATGAGTAGAAGTTTCAAACTTTGTGGGATCATCTTGCAGTGAAGAACACAGTTGCCTAGCAGTTGTCATTTTCTTCTTTTGATACATTATCTTTTGAGGGGGGTTTTTGTTCCCACATGGTTTTCCCTCTTTCCTCACTTTTATTCAGTGTTCATTAATTGCATTGTACATGAGTACCTAAAATGGCCTAGTAGCCAGGACTCATTTTTTACTCCATAGAGATGTTCATGGGGGGTGTTGGAGAAATTTCTATTTTCGACACACTAGTTCAGTGGGAGTTAACTGACTATTTCTATTTAGACTTTCTATTTTTACCATCACTAGTATGCATGCATGCATTCCTAAGGAAAGTTAACTGCTTGATTGCTTTTCTTAATTATGAAATGCTTTGCCCTATATATGAGTGTATTCCACTCATTCATTTTATCATATTGATCATTATCTATGTATCGATCATCAACTCATTGGAGTAGTGTGAATATATTTTCTCATTCTTCCATATTGAATCTCTCTTCCTTTCTTGATAAGCTTTGTTTGTACTTGCTTAGGTTAGATATCCTGTGCAAGTTTCCATGAAACATTGACATCTACTTGGTTTGGAAAAGGGTTAAACTTATACCAAAATAGACATCCTTTCAAAACTAATTAATGAATGTGAAAGTGACAAGTTCACTAGAAAATATATATTTTTTTTTGAGAGTCAGAAAAGAGATTAACCAAGTCTTGGGGGAAATTCTATATGTAATGGTAAGAATGATATTGAGTAATAAAATGGGGTTCAAATGAAAATTCGTATTGGGACTATAAGGAAATCTCGGTCCTATGGAGTAACTTCTGCATGAGCACCAAATGACAAAAGTGTTCTAACTAGGGTACCCATGTTTGGTAAGCCTCTACCACTAAATAACAACACTTCTAGTAGCAATGAGAAGGTTCAATGTCTCTAATAAATGGGTTCGTACCTAGGGAATATGAATCATGTTTATAATACTGTGAAGAAATCCAAAGCGGGGTGAGAACCTATCCTATATGTCGATGATAGAATATACCTATCGGAGGCACAAATGGGCGATACGACGCTGGAAACCCATTAAAAAACCATGGAAAAAAGCACTTCAAACCAGGTCTTTCACTGCGCTATTAGTCCATAGGGAAAAATGGTATAAATTGGTTTTTTTATAATTCATTTTTTGTGTGTGTTTGTCAATTTGATAAAGGCAAAACAAAACACATTTGCTCTTTGACTCAACTTATATATGTTACAATGGTGAATGTACATATGTGTTTTCTTTACTCAGTTATGTGACAAATGCCAATCTAAAATGTGATTAGCATATGCATCGGATACTTGATTAGAACTTCTAGGGATGTGATTATAAGTAAGAAAATCAAAGTAACGTTCCAAAAGTCGTACACGTAGGAATCATCGAAGTAAAGTAGGATCTCTCACACGGTAACTTTCATTCAATTGACATACAACTAACTGGGAATCCAAGCAAACTTCTAAAGACCGAACACGGTGTGAAAAGGTGTCGTGTAATATCTCTATAACAATTTTATACTCAACCACATTGTTCGTTGATGTATCCAAACAAATGTCACTTGAAGCAGGTGAATAGATAACCCAAGCGGTGGAAGCCAATTTCCACGTATGATTGCTGGCACCGTATGTGAATAATAAGTATACCGAAGTCTTTGTTGACATCTTCTAACCAAGTTAAAACTCAATTAGTAAGACGATGATGCAAAATATAAAAGAAAAAATAAGTATATACACTAATCTACAAAGGTCATGCTTGAGTTTGAGGGCTCAAGCTTAATACCTTTTAGGGTAGAGCCCATTTATGGGCTTTTCCAGCACATTACCCTTGTAATATTATAATTCATAGGCTCCTTTCTCTAGGACACATCACACAATATAAGGACTGTGCCACATGGGGTTTAAATTTCCTTCCCCCAACGATTCTTTGGCTTGGTCATAAAGAATAAGCAAGTTACCTTTAGTGTACTATCGGGGACACATAGACTTATCGTATTGGAACTTAACATGTCATTTATTCTCTTCGATAGCCATAGAGGTGTATTGATGCTTCTCATCGAGGTGATCTAGGTGTACGAGTTGTTCTTTGAGATTTTTCGTGTCTGGTAGGATCTCTATTGCTAATTTAAGGGAAGGGATTTTTCATTCAATAGTAAGAATTGACTCCACACTGTGTACTAACTAAAATAGTGAGAAACCGGTGAAAGTATTTACCATGGTTCGGTATGCCCAAAGTGCAAGGTAAATCATCACATGGCAATTAGAATTTCTCTGACTGGCAATTTGTTTCAAAATGGCCTTTAAAGATTTATTTACAACCTCTACTTGTCCATTTTCCTAGGGATAATAAGGGGAAGAATGATCTTTTGTAAAACCCATTTTTGATTCCAATTCTTTCATCATATCATTCTAGAAGTGACTACCATGATCAATGACAATCTCTTTTGGGATTCCAAACCAGGATATAATCTAATTGAATACGGAGAATGTTGCAGTCTTACCATCGTATTTAACGGTAAGCATGGCCTCAACCCGTTTTGTAAAATAATCCATGACCATGATAATATGATGGTGCCCCCAACCAAGGTTGGGTTCCAGTCCATGAAATCCACCCCCCAATTGGTGAAGGGACTGATGATAACAAGTGGGTGCGAGATCATTTTTCGAGCGAACACGTGGCAAGGGTGACACTTCTTAACTACTTCAGTGTAATCTTTACAAATTGACGGCCAAAAATAATTGTCTCACGATATCTTTAGGGATATCACAAGCCCGAATAAGAGACCACCACACAACCCACTATGACAGTCATTGAGAATGGCCTCATCCTCCTTGTGAGTCAAAAAATGACGCAAAATATTATCCACCCCTTGATGATACAAAGTGTCGTTGATAATAAGGTATTTTTTAGCTTGATGACGTATACGTTGTCGTTCGTCTCTCAACAGATGTTGGGGGAGATTTAGGATTTGAAGGTAGATTAAAATATCTCCATACCAGGGGTCCAAAGATGATATAAGAATATATGTTCATCTACAAACAAATCATCATGAAAAATATCCTCATCTAGTCTAGGGAAGTTTGACATCGATTCTGTAAAAACTAGCAATTTATTGGATTTTGCAGAAGCAAAATCGAGATCAAATTCTTGCAAAATAACAATACACTTAAATTGTATTTCCCCCTTATGATATTCCTAGTAATGATTTATTGAAATAGATTGATATCCAAAACCACGATAGTTTTTCAGAGTAATATATAATGTCGTAATCTTTGAATCGCATGTACAACAACCAAGGCTAGTTTCTCTACGTGAGAGTATTTGAGTTTAGGACCAACTAGATTTCGACTAAGGTAGTAGACAACGTGCTCATGGAGCTCATCGTCCTCTTGAACCAGTACCATACCAACCGTCCCTTCAGACGGGGCCGTATAAATCATAAAGTCTCTATTGTAGTTTGGGGGCTTGAGTAGAGGCACATATACCAAGGCTTTCTTAAGAGAATCAAAGGATTCCTAGGAACGAAGTGTCCTTCTTGAAAAGACACATGAAACCTTTAGTTATATTGGAATATTTAACTATGAAACAACACAGGAAGTTATCCTTCCCTTGTAAACCATGAAGTTATTGAATGTTGCATGGGGGAGGAAACTGAAGTATTTCCTCAAACTTCATAGGATCCACCATGATTCCATGCTCAGAAACTATGAATCCTAAAAGATGACTAGATGTAACGCAAAAGATGCACTTGTGAGGGTTCAACCGAATGCGATCATAACAACATCTCTCAAATAATATTCAAAGGTGAGTCAAGTGATCTACCCTCTTGCGAGAGTGAGAAATGAGATCATCTAGGTAAGCTTCGACGATATGCTTAAGATTGTGAAACAAAAAGGTGATGGCATGTTAAAAGGTCACTCCGACATTTTTAAGACTGAAAATCATTTTTTGGTATGCAAAGGTACCCCAAGGATAAATAAATTCCATCTTGTGTTGATCCTCGAGTTTCATCTGAATTTGATTATAACCTAGAAATCCATCCATAAAGGAAAATAATTCTCTACCCGCACACTCGTCAATAATATGGTCAATAAAAGGAGTGGAGAAGTTATCTTTAGGACATGATTTGTTCAGGTTCCTAAAATCCATACATATGCGGAAAATTCCTTGATTTTTATTTGCAACGGGGTTGGACACCCATTCGGTCAAGGGAACTGGGTAGATGAAGCCAACATTGAGTAGCATCTCCACCTCTTTTTTAATAGCAAGGGAATTCCTAGGATTAACAACTCTAATACGTCGTCGAATAGGTTTAGCATTCAAATGAGTTTTAATTTTAACAAATGTACCGACTTAATGAGAACTGTGACCTCAAATCAAGAGCTCTAGCCCTTAAATCCCATATTTTTGCATAAAAATAACATGAAAATCAATCCCCAAATCACAAATTGGCTCTACCGGTAGCACTATTTTTTGTAACCAAGTCAAAATTACAACTTTTTTCAAGCATGGGCTTAAAATATCAAATGGTTTCTCATAACAAATTTAAAATCAACCCCCAAATCAAAAAGTGGTGCTACTGGTAGCACCATTTTTTCTAACCGGGTCAAAATTACAACATTTTTCAAGCATGGCCTTAAAGCATAAAATAATTGCTTAGAAAAACCTTAAAATCAACACCTAAATAAAAAAGTGACGCTACCTAATGCAAAATGTTTTTTCTTACTAACTTTTTTTTTAATTTACAACAAAAGATAAATAAAGAGAAAGGAGAAAATATTGACAAATTTATTCATTTTTTTAATGAAGAAAAAAACACATTAAGAAAATACGTATTCAAAACACAAGTTTAAAAATAAAACTTAAAAAAAGGTGGAAAACAAAAAAACTAAAAAGAAATCAAAACAATTTAAGGAAAACAATAATTTCAAAAAAAAACCTTTTTTTTTTAAATAATAATAATAAATCCCTTCAAATGTTAAAAAAAAATGAAAAAAAATGAAAAAACAAACTCAAAAACAAACCGAATTCAAAACAATATTAAAAAAAAAAAAAAAAACTAAAATAAACAATATTTGAAAAAATACTAAAATTACCTAACCTAAAAGTTTATTTTCAAAAACATTTAAAAAAAAAATTAAAACTCTAAATTTCATTAAAAAAAAATAAGAAAAAAAATTAAAAAACAAATAATATATGCAATATCAGAGTCAAACAATATATATATGCTGGTCAAAAAATAGATTAATTGCAATATCAGAGTCAAACAAGGTTGTCCCTTGTCCCCTACCCTTTTTGGCATATACATTGACAAGTTAGAAGATTGCTTGGAAAAACCAGGTTGTGTCGGCCCTACTCTCACTGGTATAGTCATCAATCTTCTTCTTTATACTGATGATATTGTTCTTATGGCAAGGAGTTCCCATGAACTTGAAAACCAACTAAGAATTCTCAAGGATTTTTGCTCCAATATGGGTATGACTGTTAGTATTGATAAGACTAAGGTCATGATTATTAAATCCAATAAGATCCCTTATGATATCTTCGTATATGACAACAACAACTTGGAGGAAGTGACTTCATACAAACATCTTGGAATTGATATTCACCACAAACTCAATTGGAATTATAGCATTGAGAAAAGGATTATTGGGGGATGGAAATCTTATTTTGGGTTTGAAAACAATTGTAAATCAGTTGACCTTTGGAGTTGGGATAAGAAGAAACTCCTCTTTGAGACTCTTGTTATGCCTATTATTCTTTATGGATGTGAATTATGGGGCTATAGTATCTCTTGTGAATCATGGAGAAAGATAGAGCAAATACAAAAGAATTTTATAACATATAATCTCAAAATTAAAGGAAATACACCCTATCCCATCCTCCTCTTAGAAGCAAGCCTCTCCCCCATTGAGAGAATGGCTATGACTAGATACCTAATGTATAAGAACAAGTTAAGCAACATGGAAGACAAGAGGCTTCCAAAAATTGCTTCAAAATCGAGTCATAACCACCATCGACTCAAGCGAGTATGGAATAAAGATGCTCGGTCTTGGCTAAACTATTGGGGAATCATGGAAGACAACATTTTGCAGAATAAACATACTATTAAAAAAAACGTCAAATCAAAATTTAAGGAGAAAATGTGGTGTGATAAAGAGTTAGAGGAAAAAAAACATCAAGGTATTATAAGGATGTAATCAACCCTAATCTAGAAAATCAAAATTATCTATCTGTTTTTCCAAGTGTAAAGAAAAAAATAATCATTTCTAAGATAAGAACAAATTCTCACGAGCTCCATAGTGAAACTGGGCATTGGTCAATTCCTAAAACGCCATGGGATGAAAGAGTGTGTCACTTTTGTAACACTAAGAAGAGTGAAGATGAAAAACACTTTCTCTTAGATTGTCCAGCCTATACCCATATTAGATCTCATTTTCAAAATATTTTTCACACTACCAACCTTCCTAACCTCTTAACTCAACAAAAGTATGGTGATCTTGGAAAGCTTCTCTTAATGCTTTTCGATCACATAAATAAAATTCTAAAGAATCGCAAGTAATCACTTACCTCTTAAGGTTCAATAGACCAATTCGGTCTTAGTGGACATTAATCATCATCATCATCGTCATATAAACTATATATATTGTTTTTAATTTTTTTTTTTAATTATAAAATTTCATATTTAAATAGTTTTTTAAAGGTTTTTTATATAAATTTTTAGTGTTTACCCTTTTTTTCTTAATTTTCCCTCATTTTCTCTTAGTTTTTATATATAAATTTTTTATTTTTTTTTCTCTTTAGTTTTTCAAGTTTTTCTTTATTCTTATATATATATATATATATATATTAAAAATTAGTGTTATTTAACTACAATTATTTTCTATGTATTAAAGTAAAGGTAAACCATGTGTTAAAAATGATGTTTTCCGCTATATTTTAGAAATATGGAACCATGAATTAATTGAGACACAATTGTATCAAAAATCTTAATTTCAAAAAAGTAAATGGAAAACAAATATTTTAAGATTGAAAGAAGCATGGAAAAATGACTGAAAACACCGTTGTTAAAAAACAAAAATAGAAAAATTTGAAAATAGATGAAAAATAAGCATTTAAAAAAAATAATGTGGAAACATTATGGATCAAAATAATTTAAATGTCAAAATACAACCTAAAAAAGTAGGGGGGTGCTACTGGTAGTACAATTTTTAAAAAGCGAGGTGAAAACTATGACCCCCAGAAAAAAGAGAACTCTGTAGAGTTCTCATTAAGTTGGTAACTATGTTTTTCGTGTTTGACAATGTTGGGGTCAATCCTTGACATCTCTTCGTATGATAGAGAAAATACATCTTGGATTTCCTTGAAGAGATCGGTGTAGATATGAATTTTCTCAGGCGAACAATCTGCACTAATATATACGTTTTCAATTTTACCAGGGGTTCGATAGATGTCAATTGCGACGGTAGGAGAAATGTTCACCATGTTTCCTTTGGAATAAATACCATGTGTATCTAACAGAACCATGACATGACCGACCATCTCACTTTGAGTGGACCTAAAATCATCTTATTTAATCCTGACAAGCTCTGGGAGAAAATAGGATCAATGATGGATATCGTCCCAAGGCCTATCAGGACCAGACATTGCCTCTAATATGGCTTCATCCAAGGGAAAAGTATTGTCAAGGAAATCATGTGAACATGATGATTGGATGACCCATACGGGCTCTAAGACAGGATCCACCTTGTCCATCTGCGAGGAGGAAGGATTCGAGTCAACAGTAGCTTCTAGAATAGCCTGATACACAACTCTTAATGTGACCAATGGCATCAACATCCCAATGTATGAATGACCTTCATATGACATAGTTGGGGAAGGTAAGGTTGAAGGGTCATTAAAATATGAAGTATGGAAAGGAACATACCTCATCAATGATGAAGAATCACTGGAGATAGAATTAATATATGCAATCGGTGTTGTGAAATCAAAAGTACCCATCAAGGAGGAATACATCCCGACACCAACATTCTCAGTTGTCTACTAAGAATTATCAATAATGAGGATCGACGGTCCCACCGATGCATTAGGACCAGGATGCGCAAAGGACAATTGGTCGATCGTCACAATCTTTCCTTCGTGAGGAAGGCATAGAATGTGGAAAATCGATGAAAAAATGACTATCATAGCATAAGTCCAATTACACCCTAGTAGTAGATTTTAGACGAGACGTGCATCAACCACCTCGACCTTAACCTCCACATTTTTTATGCCTAACTAGACCGAAAAAAGAGGGAAGGATATCGTGGAGTATAAAATAACACTCATTAAATGCAGTCAACATGGTCATGGATTGAGACAGGGGCGGAGATCCAATGGCTTTCTAATAGGCTAGAGACATCACAGAGGTCAAATCACCTTCATCAATTATAGTACACTTGATGGTAACCTTTGTGTACTCCACATGGATTTGAAAGGCCACATGGTAAGTTAAGTGAGGCTTAACATCCGTGACATCAAAATTTATAACCTTTGAGCCACATAGGTCTAGAGATCCTAACATTGTTAGCAAGGTGTTCCTCTATGAAGGACACATCTGGAGCACCTCCAAATCCGACATCGTGCATGGGGTTTGGCCCAAATCCTTAATAATCGAGTAATTTTGGATGGCTCTAGCATTAGGATTGAGGGAAGAGCGTTTAATTACTCCTTTTGGAATATGAGGCAAAGGTTCCATCTTATCAATCTGCGAAGGCATTTATGGGGGAGGAGGAGGCTCTGTAACTAAAATAGTCTCTGAGGAACTGTAATCATGAGATCGAGTGGCTACATCAATCTGAGACTTAACCATATTGACACAAAGATGGCCACCATCATGTGTTGAGGGGTTTTGACTCTTTTTCGATGCATTTTCAGTGTTGGAGGATATTGAGGTCATATTTTGGTTATGTGGAAACAGGTTAGTCAACACAACAGGTTGTTGTGTAATGATCCTCAAAGCTTCCTCAATTTTTGGGCACAAGTGGGTAAGGTGATCATCTTTACAAAGTTTATAGGGAAACTTCACCTTCCTCTTTTCTTTCTTTCCCTCACTAGCATTATTATTCTATTTATCATTATTATTGTCATCCTTGGATCTATTATTATTATTATTCCCACCCTTACAATTATTACCATGTCCTTTCCTCTTGTTCCCTCTTGGTTGTTGGTTACCATTTGGGTTTGACAATGGCTATAAAGAATGCACATCCCTCAACGAGGTGGTGGAGGATGAATCCTTAGCTTTTCCTACTAAAAACTAGTTAAGAGATTAATATTTCAATTGGTTCCTCACCTAGTCTATATTCTTATCATTTGTGGAGCCTACAATGCCATCTAAATGAGGCTCGAGCCTTTTTCTAGGATCATAATTTGATCGCGGTGCATCAGGGAAAATTTTGTAAATCATCCAAGATTGAGCATATATAAGGTCCAATTGTTGGGCTTTGAAGATGGCTTCTTCCTTAATGGTCACTCTAGATGTAGAAACATCCTTCAAAATGTAACACAACAAATACTTGAGGAACCATTCCAACAGAAACTATGGAGGAATGTAGAATTAATCAACCTCTTCCATCTGCACCACTCTTGAATATGATTGGAAATATGGGTGGCTTTATGTTGTCGGAGAGTCGACAAGAGTTCTAGGCCAACATCGTAACGAAATGGTAATTGGAAGTGATTGAGAAAAACCATGAGCATCTGACTAAAATTTTTGTAGGTTCCCCCAGGTATATCGATATACCACTTCGCGGCGACCCTGACGAGGGTGCGTTGAAATAGCCTCAAATGAATAGAATCATCATTAAGGGAGTTAGATGAGCATCATAGGTGAAAGGTAGTCACATGATTTAACTGGGTCTTCACCATTCTTTCCTTCAAAATTTGGAATGTCAAAAGGAAGCTTGGTGGGGACGGGGGGGCATGACAGATCGTGACGCATAGGGTCATTCATCAATTTTGAAAATTATTGAAAATTCAACGTGTCCAAAAAAGGGATTTGGGGTTGCAGCGTATGAGCCCATGCTCCCAAGAAATATTTGGTTTGAGATATTGCAGGCCAACTAGGGTTCTAGTATACACCATGGCCCTAACTGATAGGATAATATCCTCCTCACAACTGATTCATTAAAGGTTTTAAGGGCAACATACTCGCAGAAGCTGCTTGCGAAGAGAAAGAGACATGATAAGGCTTATATATGTTGCCTCTAGATGAAGGAAATTCATGCTGGGGGTTTCCCATACCGTAAAACTGAATTCCTCTGTATGGAACACTAGAGGATAGAGGGGGTTTCACAATAATAAAATCATTTGTAGGAATCATCGTGGAGGAAGAGGGAATGACAGACAAAATATAGGAAGTAAATTGACCTCCCATTTGAGCACTCCATCCTGGAGCATTGAAGCTAGGATTAGGCCTGGAGGAAAGAGGGTTCCAACCTCCTACCGTGGGAGTCGCTTGGGGATTATGACCTCTGCAAAATGAGAAAGGAACATAAGGAGGCATCATGCACCCTAGAACCAAAACTAGGATTCATATTAGTCATTGAAGTGAAGGATGAGAAGTGTGATGTCATGTGAGGCATACATAAAGAGAAAGGATTAGAGGCCGAAGGTATTGACTGAGTGATATGATTCGACATACTGTATGAGAATACAAAAGGATTCCTTCCCATGGGATGAACAGATCCCATGGGTTGGGTATAATTAGATGAGGGAGCCTTCAACATCCAAACCATCGATGACAAGGGAGTTGAGGGGACCTCTCTAATCACAAAGGATACAGGATTCAAAGGGATTCCCAAGACGTTCATATCTGACTCAATACTCATGGTAGGATGATCACAAGCCTGGGAGGTGGAGATATATGCACCATGCTTATTAACTCTACTCCTTTTAGAAGGAGGCTTCAGTAAAGGATCAAGATGTGGTGGAAAAATCAAAATATGAAGAGACTGGAAAGGAGGTCGGTCTTTCTCCATGGTGACTCAAAACTAGAGATACAATACAAAATCCTAAGGTCAACTAATAATCAGAAAGCACTCCTAAATAAATCAAAATTCCAATGCACAAAAATAGGATATGATGGTTGAAAGGGACCTCCCGAACTAAAGTAGGTATGCCTCTCCCAAGAGGGGCCTTAGACTCTGCAACAATATAGTGGAGGTGTCAGAATCGGTTATAAGGACCCTCATAGGATTTACAATGCAATGAGTCAGATCCCTCTGGAGAGGAAATTTTCCATAAATTCTATGTGTTGTCTGATCCCTATATGACCTAGGGTACCTTCATAATAACCCCTGCAAGAAACCTATGCAACTATCTATGTCAAGCAAGTAAAGTCACCACAATATAACCAATGCTCATGCAAGCAGTCACAAGTTTGGTCCACCATATAGGCAGGGTAGAAAATCTTGAAATCTAGAAAACACCAACTCTCAAGGAGGTAAAGAAACTAGCAAGACCCCAAATATGAATAGAACCCTAAACATATCTCTGATGCTAGGAAGGTATTACAGGGTTATCTCTGCAACCAACTTTGCATGACCTCGTGCTTAACTCTGGTGTGAGTAGAGCCTCCTAAGGAAATCAATTATATAATGGGTTTCACCACTCCCTGTTCAAACACATATGTTTAAGTTTTATATCTTTGGAGACTTTTACTCACAAAATCCTATTCCAAGGCCCTAGGTCCTATACTTGTTTGTGTACCTTGAAAAATAAAATTGTTTCTAATCAATTTTAATTATTCAATGCTAATTGTAATGGCTTATGTGATCCAGATTTATGAGCAGAATGAAAGGAATAATAGACTGAATACAATAACATAGATATACGGAGAACAACAAAAGATATCGAGTGAACAATAACTTCTATTGAATAAATAAAATAGGTTGAAACTGTAAAACTACATAACTAAAAACAACCTGCTCAAATGGTGGTAGTTATCTATGAGAAGAGACATAGTTTCTACATGCATTCATCTGAGAATAATGATTACAATGAGGCTCCAGAGGAATTTTTAACATTACTAATGAATTCCAATACCCTGGACATCCAAAAACCTAACTATAGGAGATGAAACACCAAAAGTTATGTGGGCCCCGATGGGTAAGTTGGTACCTCAACTTACCGGGGTCATAACATTTTCATATAACCTCCCTTTCAGGTGCGTGATAGAATTTTGGAAAGGTGTTTTCGATAACTGTACATTATGTCGTCAAACTTTGACTCTGTTTACAATTTGACTATGTCAATCCAAAAAAACATTGTTTAGGGCCCCAAAATGGACCTAGAAGAATAGAAAGATGTACTAACATGAAAAATTCCAAAATAATCCAGTTGTATTAAGTGGGAGGCCACCAATCTCCACCTATAATTTGTGTAGGGCTTCATACATCCCTGAAAGTGTAGAACCCACAATTACAAAGCATTACAGAAGAACGTGTTGAACTAACAACTATCAAGAGGAGCCAGTTGGAATAGGTGGGTGGCCACCAATATCCATCTGGATTAGTCTTCCCCCATTAGGAAGAAATCATCTCCATTGCATTGAGTGCCCCCATCAGGTGAGGAAACTTCTATTGAGTTTGGCCCCAGGTGAGCCACTTGCCTTGGTGTAGGCGTTGCCCTGCCTTGACAACCCGATAAAGTTGGATCCTCTGTTGGTGATTTCCCTTGACCTGTGTGTCCACTATTTGATCAATGGATTAATGTTCCATGAAGTTAGGTTTGAGCTATGTTGGTGTCAACTACTCTGCAATCTCTGAGGTGTCCAATAATGGTGGAAAATATGGTCGAAGGAGGTCCACATTGAACATTGGGTGCAATCCAAGGAAGGGTGGAGTGTTGAGCTCAAAAGCATTACTACCCATATCCTTGGTGATAGTGTAATTCCCATAGCGAAGTGGGTGGAGCTTTCGATGGGGCCCTTTAGGGCGCTTTTTCTACAAATGTAACTAGACATTGTCTCCCACCTGAAACTGGTGCAATACCCAGTGTTGATCATGGCATTGCTTGTACTTAGCATTGGATTTCTGAAAAATCTCATGGATCTGTTGGCAGATGTGTTGAATCCACTCAATGAATCTAGTGGCTTTTTCTGCCTCACACTGAACATGGGAAGATTCTTCCTGTGTGGTGGAAAGAGGTAGTACAACATCAATGGGACCCAAGGGTTGGAATCCCAACCCCACTTGAAATGGGGTATGGTTGGTGGAGCTATGGAGGGCTCCATTGTAGTTGTGTTGAACATAAGGAAGAATTTCATCCCATGTACTCAAATGCTTAGAGTGCATGCACAAGATGTGCACAATCATCCGATTGGTGGCCTCTTCCTAACCATCAGTTTGGGGATGGAAAGAAGTATATTTAGTGATATTGGTGTCCAACAGTGACTAGAGACTCGACCAAAATGTGTTGAGGAACCTTTTGTCCCAATCTAAGGTGATGGTACGTGGTATCCCAAAATGGACCCACACTCATTCGAAGAAGAGCTTAGCAGTATCTACTGTTGTGATGCTCTTCTTGCAGGCTGTGATAATGGCCATCTTTGAAAATCGATCAACCACCAAAAATACACAATCATTGTCATGCTTGGTGGATGGAAGGCCAGACATGTAATCCATCAAGATGGATTCCCAAGGCCTCTCAGGAGTAGGAAGAGGGGTGTATAAGCCTTTCTTATTGATAGCTGGATTGGAAATGTTATAGGCAGTGCAAGATTTGATATACTTATTGACACCTTGTCGAAGTTTTGGCCAATAAAAACGTTTCTGTAGAATGGCCACAATTTTCTCCACACCAAAATGTCTTGAAATTCAACTGTAGTGAGCCAACCAAATCATCTTTTCACGCTCTCTTGTGGGAACAATGAGGTATCCCAGATGGCATAACATTCCATCCTAGATTGTAAAAATTGGTGGCATTTTCTCCTATACCCAATAGTTGATAGGTGGTGGCAAAGTCAAGGTCACGTTGTTAAAGTTGGGGCCACTCATATGCCTCATGCCCACAAGAATGGAGCACTATGGTGAGTGAAGCAATGGGAGGGAGACTAAGGTAGTCAGTGACATGATTTGTGCTCCATGTTTTATACTTTATGTTGATATGGAACTATTGTAGGTACGTGGAACACTTTTGATGGCAATCATTCTGCAACTTCCCCTATGTATGTATGAACTGTAGAGGCTTGTGATCAGTGTGGATAATGTCTCCTTTCCTAGACTGTAATGTTGTTGGATTACTAAGAGGGGGGTAGAATCAATAATAGAGAAATTTAGTCCTTTTTAACCATATAATCAAAGTGTTATATCAATGTAACATTATCATCCAATAACTGTAGAGTAAATAAGCAATGAACAAATGAACAATCATACACATACACAGTACACCAATGTTTTACGTGGAAACCCAAAGTGGGAGAAAACCACAGAATGTTTTATCTTATATGTCTTGAAGAATTACATTCATTGGAAGCGCCAACTTCCTTTGTTTTCTAGTTGCAACTGGAACGAGGCTCCAACCCCCTAGTTTCTCAGGCTACAACCTGAGGGAAGCTCCAACTCCCAAATTCTCTGGATACAACCAAAATGAGGCTACAACCCCCTATGTTCTTTGACTACAACCGGAATATGGCTACAACCACCTATCCTTTCCCCATACAACTACCCTGATGTATAAGTAGAATGATGGAACCATTGTCACACTATCACTATGAGATATACTACTGTAAACTTGTGCTAATCAACCTGCACCAAATAACCTGAGTTGTGCATCAACCATGCATCAACCTGTACATCAAATTGTAATCAACCTATACCATAAACAAGTGCATCAACTATGCACCAACCTATACCAAACAACCTATAATCAACCTGTACCATAAACAAGTGCATCAACCATGCACCAAACTATACCTCAACCTGTACCTTGAACAAGTGCATCAACTATGCACCAAACCTGTACAAATAACCTGTCACAACAACTTGTCCAAACAACCTATCAAAACAACCTGTCTCATCAATGTTATCAACCAAATCAGATCTACTCACGAATATCAATCACCAATAAAACTCTCAAAGATGTGAATCAACCATGCATAACACAACAACTCATAATCATCACCAAGATCAATATGTGCTTCTAATAATACAAGTATGCTACATCATCCATAAACCATGTGTCAACAATACTACAAGCAAGTGACTCAAATCATGTACCAAGTATGTACCAATCATGTATTAACTACTCATCAACTATGACTCATCAATATGTACCAATATCATCAACTACTTGTTTGAACCATGTACCCGAGATATACCTCAAAAAAATGCCCTCATCAATTTCATCATCCAAATATGATTTATAACTCTGTAATATACTTGGTGTATGTTATCACATTCCTGCAAATCTTCCTTAACTTTAAGAACAAGAGACTAGCATTTTCATCAAACTTTTCTTTAATCTCACATGACTAGTTTTGGATTAGTCCACAACCCTAACTTGAAATAATCATAACTTGGTACCTATAATGAATAAAGATATGAAACTGGTATACAATGTTATTCAGTGTGTTTTGTGAAATTCCACCAAGTTTCACTACTTGGAACCTCTCAAAAACGAAGTTATAGCAAAAATGACATACCTTGCTGAATTTTGGCTTATTCTAGAGAGCGGCCTTGTAGAGCGTGCCCCGCACGGAATATTTATTGCATTGATATGAAACTGTTACAAAACATACTACAGAATATAATATAACCAAAACATTTTGTCTTACTGAATTTGGATTTTTTATGAATAAGTTATGACGTTTTTACTGGAAACACCTATTTAGACTAGTTTCAGGACTAGCCAAAAAACCCTATTTTCCACAGAGTGTAACTCCAAAACTACAATGACCCACAAGCTGAATTTTTTACCACAGATACTTGGATATGTTTTCACAATGTCATAGAAATTTCACGGTATGAATCATTATATAAAAACATTTATAGCGAAAATGGTGAGATGACCTATAAATAACATACCTTAGAAAGCACCATCAAAAGAATTTATCCTTCCTTGAATTCCAACCTTATTTTCTTCACCTTCCCTCAGAAATTTGGATTAGGTATCCTTTGGTTACCTCATAAAACTATAGATATTCAATATTCTCAAGTGTGTGTTAAATGAGAGAACCCTGCCTCTTACTTATACTCTCCAAGTAGCTCCTTAAAAATATCTTCTAGGTCACTTTGCCCACTTTCCTTATTTTAGGGTTAACCCACTTCTAATTTCTCCATTAAATTTATTGTTTAAATAATTTATTTTGTATTCAATTTGAATTATATTACACTCATCACTTCACTTTATTATTTACCTTCTAAAATATCTTAAACCACTTTGACTACTTTGACCTTTTGGGGCTTCAAGCCAACATATGAGGGTCCTCCAACTTCGTAAGTCCATAACTCTCAAATCGTGAGGAGTTATGTGACGTTCCACATACCACCAGAAATGGAATGATATGTACTATCCATGTAGAATAGTATTACCTTCAAATATATCAAAAATCATACTGTTATCCATCAAACAAACTTGGGTCCATTACGCAAACCTGGGTTCTTCAACTTCACATGGTCATAACTCTCTAACCATGAAGAGTTATGTGACGTTCCACATACCACAAAAAATGGAATGACAAGAACTATCCATCTAGGATAGTTTCCCTGACAAATGCATTGTCCTTCATCTCATTATTCCACAATTAAGCATGGGTTCTCTTACTCCACAAAGTGTCTTCCCATGAGGGATTTCACCATAAGGGGACCACTTTAGAGTTCATCCATCTTTACTTCTTATCAACCATGATAAGAAAATATTGAGTCATATTTACATCAAAAAAGATTGGGTCCATTACCCAAACCTTTTTGTTGGAGGGCTTTCTTCAAGGGTTGACATCAATGACAACCAACTTTAATCAACAATATCCTCCTTTGGCCTTGATGGAAACACTCTGATGCAATATTGAAATCATATCACTCATGCTCCTCATGGAACGATGCCTCTGTCCTCTACATATGATAAATATTCTCCCCCTGGAACCATGCCTCTGTCCTCTGCATCTGATAAATCTCTCCCCCTTTGTCATCAATGGCAAAGGTATCTTTCCATCCAGGGCTACTCCCCCTCACTGAAATTTCCTCTTATGGTGCTTCCTCATGTACATAAAATACATATAAGATAAGGATTCAAAAATCATTCAAAAAGCATTCATTTTGGAGTGGAAATAACTCCAACTATTTGGAAAATATATTCAAAGTCTTCCCATGGAAGTGGTTTTGTAAAGATGTCTGCCACTTGTTCTTTTGTGCCCACATACTCAACTTTGATATTCTTTTCTACAAGTTGCTCTCGTAGAAAGTGATACTTGATTGGAATGTGCTTCATCTTGGAGTGCATCACCAGGCTCTTTGAGATACTGTTGGCGCTTGTATTATCACAATAGATTGGAATGGGATCATCATACTCAACCTATATATCTGTCGGAGTTTGTTTCATCCAAAGTACCTCTGTACAACATGATGTTGCTGCAATATACTCTACCTGGGTTGTAGATAAATATATTGATGATTGTTTCTTGCTTAGCCATGATACTAAACACTCACCCAAGTAGAACATTTCTCCACTGGTGCTTTGTTGGTCATCAATACAACCTGCCCAATCTACATATGTGTAGGCAATTAGTGATAAATCCTTTCCTTTTGGATAACATAATCCAATTTTTTTTGTTCCTTTGAGATATCTGAAAATCCTCTTCACTGCTAATACATGTGATTCCTTTGGTGCTGCTTGAAATCATTCCACTTGTCTAACTGCCTACATTACATCTGATTTGGATGTTGTCACATAGATTAGGCTACCAATCATTGACCTGTATTTCCTTTGATCTGTAGACTTAGAATCATAATCTTTTCTCAACTTGCAATTGGTTTGCATGGGAGTGATAACTGGTTTGCATTCTTCCATTCCGAACCTCTTCAACATTTCTATGATATACTTGGTTTGAGAAATAAAAATTCCTTGATTGCTTTGACGTATCTGAAGTCCCAGAAAGAAGGATAGGTCTCCAAGTAACGACATTTAAAATTCATTTTGCATATCTTTTGCAAATTTCTGGCTTAACTTGTCATCATCACTACCAAAAATAATATCATAAACATAAACTTCAACTAATAAAATATTACCTTGACTTACCTTGATGTAGAGGTTGTTGTCTGCGCTTCCTTTCCATAGTTCATAGGGAATTTTTTCATTTTTATTTATGAGTATTAATCTTTTTTGAATGTGAACTGATGTATGCACTGTATGTGTCCAAAATATATCTGTCAATTTGGAATCCATTTTCATTGTTCGAGCCATTTCCTATGTAATTATCATCTATTATGATAATGTTCATGTTTCTTTAAACCACTCTCTAAACCAATCTATGAATCCACGCTCTTGTCACTATCATATATATGTCCAAACTTGCTAAGTGTTCTTACAAATCCATCTCTGTCCATATTGTCCAAGACTCTACTTGCGCAACTGTCCATAATACTGACCCATTTATCACTATACTATCATAAAGTCTTAATTAATCTATCAAACGGTATTTCTGCTAATTAATTGCTTTGAATCTGTCTTCTAAAACTTTGCAAGCTGCTTGAAGGATGGTTCTTTTGTCTATCACAGCTATCGCATAGACTCCCCCTATCTAAGATTCATATTACTTGGGAGTCTCTAAGTTGGATGGCTCAGAACAGTTCCTGCTCTAATGTGTATTCATCATCATCTTCATTGGTAGATTCATTATCTCTCTAAGCACTAACTTCTTTCTTTCTGTCTGTGGATTCATATTTCACTACAATTCCTGAAAGTACAATCTCTTGAACATGTTCCTTATTTACCCGACCTTCGTTTCTTTCAGTTATTTTCCAAACCTTTCTATATCTGACATATTTTCTTTTCTCTGTAGAATTTTCTTCAACTTGTTTTATTTCCAATCTTTCGATCTCTGGTACCTAGTCTTTGTTCACCTATTCTTCCTTTTTTCTTATCCATGCTTTCTTATATCTGATATCAATATTCTCTTTCATGGAAGTATTGATCATGCTTCTACAATCAATGGCTATGTGTCCATAGTTATGACATTTGTAACACTCAATGTTACGTGCGACCACATAGGCACTTCTTGCTTGAACATTTCTTTTATAATCCCTGCAATCTGCAACCTTATGTCCAAAGTTAGTACAATGAAAACAATTACCATCAAATAAATTTGCATACCTGGGAGTGAATGATCTTCTTTGTGGCGTAGTCCTTCTAAATTTTTCCCTTGACTGATCATGATCATTATTGAAGCTTCTTTGTGGCTTGAACATGGATGGTCTTCTTGAAGATGTATCTTCAATAGTTTTCTTAGATTCTGGTTGACCATGATTCCTTCATTTGAGTACTTTTGCATAACTCTTTCTATTTTCTTCATTCTTCTTTTCTAGCAACCTAGAGTGCTTCTCTTCATTCTCTATAACTGATGTGGATCTTTTTGTCTCTTCAACATTCTTGTTGAGCTTGACGATTTTACTTCTTAATGTGACAACTTCTTCTTCAAGCTTCTCAACCTCTTCTTATTTCTTCATTATTTGAGACTTCATGACTTCTTTTGTTCTTTTCACTTCTTCTAGATGAATTTTTAATGTGATTATTCTTCTTCAAGTCCTTTCTCTTCTTGACCAAACTCTGGCTCAAGCTGGTTTAGATCGTTAGTTATTTCCTTAAGATGATCTGTCAATATCTTCTCTCTGATTTTTGCTTCTTCCTTCTATGCTGTTATGTTGGTTTCCAAACATTGCTTTTCATATTCAAGATTTTCTTCAATCTTTCTGGCTTCTTCTAGCTGAGTTCTTAAGTTTTCGATGACCTATTAGGATTCTTAAAAAATGTGAACACTTTCCTTTTGTTTCATCAAGTCTGTCTTGAGTGAATTGTTTTCTTCTTTTAATTCATATAATGAACTAATAAATTCTTGTTTATAATTTCCTTCCTTTTCAATTAGTTTTTTTGTCTCATTTCCTTCATGGCATTCTATTTCAAGATGTCCATGTTTTTCACAATTAAAACAAAACAACATACCTATGGTGATTATGTACTCTTCATATTCTGAATCTTCTTGACATGGTGAAAATAATTCTTCTTGATTTGTATTTGCATCTTCTTTGACATTTTCTAAATCTGCGATGGGTGAAGAATTTATGTCTTGTAACTTATCCCAAAGTTATTTTGTTGATGAACATTTACCAACCTTTTCTCTTACCGGATTAGGTAATCCTTCCCAAATGAAATCCATTGCTATTTTGTTATTCTTCCTCAATTCCTTCTTGGCTGTAGTCTTTGCCCTTTTTGAACTATCATACCCTGTAACAATTGATAGCCAAATATAATGTCCTTGTGCCTATAAAAATACTTTCATCCTTATGCTCCACATCTAATAATTAAAACCATTATGACCATTAAATATTGGTACTCCATTCTCAGAATAATCCATGATCTCTTTCGAATGGTTAAATTGTTTCCTAAAGGAACCTTCTCTGATACCAATTGTTGGATTACTGAGAGGGGGGGTGAATCAGTAATAGAGAAATTTAGTCCTTTTTAACCATATAATTCAATTGTTATATCAATGTATCATTATCATCCAATAATCGCAGAGTAAATAAGAAATGAACAAATGAACAATCATACACATACACAGTACACCATTGTTTTACGTGGAAACCCAAAGCGGGAGACAACCACAAAATGATTTATCTTATATGTCTTGAAGAATTACATTCATTGGAAGCACCAACTTCCTTTTTTTTCCATCTACAACTGGAAGGAGGCTCCAACCCCCTAATTTCTTAGGCTACAACTTGAGGGAATCTCCAACTCCCCAATTCTCTGGCTACAACCAGAAGGAGGATACAACCCCCTATGTTCTCTAGCTACAACCGAAAGGTGGCTACAACCACCTATCCTATCCCCGTCCAACCACCCTGACGTATAAGTAGAATGATGGAACCACTATCACACTATCACTATGAGATATACTGCTATAAACATGTACCAATCAACCTGCACCAAATAACATGTACTAATAACCTAAACCATGCATCAACCATGCATCAAATTGTACCTCAAACTGTAATCAACCTATACCATAAGCAAGTTCATCAACCATGCACCAACCTATACCAAACAACCTGTAATCAACCTGTACCATAAACAAGTGCATCAACCATGCACCAAACTATAACTCAACCTGTACCTTGAAAAAGTGCATCAACCATGCACCAAACCTGTACAAATAACCTGTCACAACAACTTGTCCAAACAACCTATCACAACAACCTGTCTCATCAATTTCATCAACCAAATCAAATCTACTCACCAATATCAATCACCAAGACAACTCTCAAATATGTGCAACAACCAAGCATAACACAACAACTCATAATCATCACCAAGATCAATATGTGATTCTAATAATACAAGTATGCTACATCATCCATAAACCATGTGTCTAGAATAATACTAAAAAGTGCCTCCAACCATGTACCAAGTATGTACCAATCATGTATCAACTACGCATCAAGTATGACTCATCAATATGTACCAACATCATCAACTATACACCTCATGTATGTGTCAACTCATCAACTATTTGTCTCAACCATGTACCTGAGATGTACCTCAACAAAATGCCCTCATCAATTTCATCATCCAAATATGATTTGTAACTCTATAATATACCTGGTGTATATTATCACATTCCTACAAATCTTCCTTAACTTTAACAACAAGAGACTAGCATTTTCATCAAAATTTTCTTTAGTCTCAGATGACTAGTTTTGGATTAGTCAACAACCCTAAATTGAAATAATAATAACTTGGTACCTATAATGAATAAAGATATGAAACCAATATATAATGTTCTTCAATGTTTTTTATGCAATTCCTCCAAGTTTCACTACTCGGAACCTCTCAGAAACAAGGTTATAGAAAAAACGACATACCTTGCTGAATTCTGGCTTATTCTAGAGAGCGGCCTTGTAGAGCGTTCCCCACGTGGATATTTATTGCATCAATATGAAACTGTTACAAAACATACTAAAAAATGTAATCTAACCAAAACATTTTGTATTACTGAATTTGGATTTGTTATGAAGAAGTTATGACGTTTTTACTGGAAACACCTATTTTAGACTAGTTTCAGGACTAGCCACAAACCCTATTTTCCATGGAGTGTAACTCCAAAAATACAATGACCCACAAGATGAATTTTTTACCAAGGATACTTGGATATTTTTTCACAATTGAATATAACTTTCACGATATGAATCAATATATAAAAAACGTTTTAGCAAAAATGGTGATATGACTTGTAAATAACATACCTTAGAAAGCACCATCAAAAGAAATTATCCTTCCTTGAATTCTGGCCTTATTTTCTTCACCTTCCCTCAAACATTTGGCTTATATATCCTTTGGTTACCTCAAACAACTATAGATATTCAATATGCTCAAGTGTGTGTTAAATGAGAGAGCCTTTCCTCTTATTTATACTCTCCAAGTAGCTTCCTTAAAAACATCTCCTAGGTCACTTTGCCCACTTTCCTTATTTTAGGGTTAACCCACTTCTAATTTCTCCATTAAATTTATTATTTAAATAATTTATTTTGTATTCACTTTGATTTATATTACACTCATCACTTCACTTTATTATTTACCTTCTAAAATATCTTAAACCACTTTGACTACTTTGACCTTTTGGGGCTTCAAGCCAACATATGAGGGTCCTCCAACTTCATAAGGCCATAACTCTCAAACCGTGAGGAGTTATGTGGTGTTCCACATACCACCAGAAATGGAATGATATGTATTATCCATATAGAATAGTATTAACTTCAAATATATCAAAAATCATATCTTTATCCATCAAACAAACTTGGGTCCATTACCCAAACCTAGGTTCTCCAACTTCACATGGTCATAACTCTCTAACCGTGAGGAGTTATGTGACGTTCCACATATCATCAAAAATGGCATGAAAAGAACTATCCATATAGGATAGTTTCCCTGACAAATGCACTATCCTTCATCTCATTATTCCATAATTAAGCATGGGTTCTCTTACTCCGCAAAGTGTCTTCCCGTGAGGGATTTCACCATAAGGGGACCACTTTGGAGTTCATCCATATTTACTTCTTATCAACCATGAAAAGACAATAATGAGTCATATTTACATCAAACAATATTGGGTCCATTACCCAAATCTTTGTGTTGTAGGGATTTCTTGAAGGGTTGACATCAATGACAACCAACCTTAATCAACAATCTCCCCCTTTGGCATTGATGGAAAAACTCTGATGCAATACTGAAATCATATCACTCATGCTCCCCCTAGAACCATGCCTCTGTCCTCTACATTTGATAAATCTTATCCCCCTGGAACCATGCCTTTGTCCTCTACATCTGATAAATCTCTCCCCCTTTGTCATCAATGGCAAAGGTATCTTTCCATTTGGGGCTGCACCCCTCACTGAACTGTCCTCTTATGGTGCTTCCTCGTTGTTGGGTCACATATTTGTCCATATTTTCATCATCTATAGACATCCATTCCATCCCTTATCCATCCTATTATCGTTCATTTATCATTCCATTTGCCATACATTTGCTACAACTGCTCATAAAATGACATATTATTTTTGTTATGCTTTAGTGGTTAATACTGATTATTCTTCCTTCATTTTTAATGAATTAAAGACTATTATGCATGATTTTTCTGATGATGGCTTGACGAGTGATTTTATGTATCAATAGTTGTAGCAATCAAGGTTCCAACCTCCAAATGACACATGTGAGTTCCAGCTCGTAGTTAACTATTTTTCAGTGAAAAACGTGGAAGATAAGGAGAGATGAATTTGCGTGGAATATTGTGAGCATATGAGGATGAATATTGAAAATATGAGACATGGGTTTTGTTCAGAATGGGCCCAATTGAGTTCAATAAAGGTCGTTTTCCAATTGGAGCTACGGTTTGAGAGAAATCATTGGTTCTTTAAAAGGGTATTTTCTAGATTTACAGTTGCGTCCGGTTCTCTAAACTTAGCAATTTGTTTGAGCAACCTAGGGATTTGGAGATTTGATTTGTATAAATAAGACCTCTTCAATCAGGAGAGGGGCATTCATGAAATTATATAGAATTTCTTTGTAAGAAATAGCTGAACTTATGTAATTTCTGAGTTTTCTTCAATAATACAAAGGAGTTGATGGATCTGCAATTATGTGCAACTTTCTCTTAATCTTGTAAGTCTTTTGGCCATGCATGCTAGGTGAGGCAGAGCCCTCTCAATCCAGTATGTGTTGGTCTTATTCATTTACTTGTATTTTCCTTTTCATTGTCTTACTTTATCTTGGTTTATGATTAGTTGATCATTGCTTACAGTTGTCTGTTGTTTATTAGATTGTTGTTATAGTAAGATTCAAATCATGTTGTTGTTACTTCATTTTGTTAATACTCCTTTAATTTATGTAAGAGTGTGGTAGTGATTTTATTTCAACTGAGTGTATTTTCAAGCAAGAGCGGATTTGATTAATTTTAAGTTGTGTTTTATTTTATTAAATAGATAATAGTGTTAGTTGGAATTTTTTGCTTGCATATATTGTGCACGGTAACTTTGAAATAAAAGACTTCCTTGGGTTGACAAATTAAATAGTTGGGAAAATACTACAATGCAATTAATTCAACATTGGTTCAGCCCAATGTAATGACTGTTGTTCCTTTGAGTGTAGTTGTTGTTCATTTGAAAGGAACAACTGTCGTTCCTTTCACACGACTGTTGTTCCTTTGAGTGTAGTTGTTGTTAATTTGAAAGGAACAACTGACGTTCCTTTCACGCGACTATTGTTCCTTTGAGTGTAGTTGCTATTCATTTGAAAGGAACAATTGTCGTTCCTTTCGCGCGACTGTTGTTCCTTTCGTGCGACTGTTGTTCCTTTGAGTATCATTGTTGTTCATTTGAACAGAGCAACTGTCGTTCGCTTTATGATTGTTGATCCTTTATAGGTGTCGCATCTCTGGAGGTTGGGTATTGAAAATGGAAGGTAAGAACCTACATAGGCAACAAGTAAAATGCTTGTGCTAGCGCCTACCTTTGGCTGATGCATAGAGGTTGTTTTTAGGACATATTTAAAGCCCAACACTCGTGTACATATAAGATGTATAAGATAATCATTCAAAAAGCATTCATTTTGGAGTGGAAATAGATCCAAGTCTTTGGAAAAGATATTTAAAGGCTTCTCGTGGAAGTGGTTTTTTAAAGATGTCTGCCACTTGTTCTTTTGTGCCTACATACTCAACTCTAATGTTCTTTTCTGCAACCTGCTCCCGTAGAAAGTGATACTTGATTCGAATGTGATTCATCTTGGAGTGCATCATAGAGTTCTTTGAGATAGTGATGGTGCTTGTATTATCACAATAGATTGGAATGGGCTCATCATACACAACCTGTATATCTATCAGAGTTTGTTTCATCCAAAGTACCTGTGTACAACATGATGTTGCTGCAATATACTCTGCCTCGGTTGTAGATAAATATACTGATGATTGTTTCTTGCTTATCCATGATACTAAACACTCACCCAAGTAGAATGTTTCTCCACTGGTGCTTCGTCGGTCATCAATACAACATGCCCAATCTACATCTGTGTAGGAAATTAGTGATAAATCCTTTCCTTTTGGAAACCATAATCCAAAATTTTATGTTCCTTTGAGATATCTGAAAATCCTCTTCACTTCTAATACATGTGATTCCTTTGGTGTTGCTTGAAATCATGCCACCTATCCAACTGTCTACATTACATCTGGTCTGGATGTTGTCACATATAGTAGGTTGCCAATCATTGACCTAGGTTGCCAATCATTGACCTATATTGCCTCTGATTTGTAGACTTCGAATCATAATCTTTTCTCAACTTGCAACTGGTTTGCATGGGAGTGATAACTAGTTTGCATTCTTCCATTCCGAACCTTTACAACTTTTCTCTGATATACTTGGTTTGAGAAATAAAAATTCCTTGATTTCTTTGATGTATATGAAGTCCCAGAAAGAAGGATAGTTCTCAAAGTAACGAAATTTAAAATTCATTTTGCATATCTTTTGCAAATTTTCGGCTTAACCTGCCATCATCACTACCAAAAATAGTGTCATAAACATAAACTTCAATTAATAAAATATTACCTCGACTTACCTTGATGTAGAGGTTGTTGTCTACGCTTCCTTTCCATAATTTGTAGGGAATTTTGTCATTTTTATTTATGAGCATTACTCTGTTTTGAATGTGAACTGATGTATGCATTGTATGTGTCCAAAATATATCTGTCAATTTAGAATCCATTAGCATTGTTCGATCCATTTCCTGTGTAATTATCATCCATTATGATAATGTTCATGTTTCTTTAAACCACTCTCTAAACCAATCTATGAATCCACGCTCTCGTCACTATCATATATATGTCCAAACCTGTTAAGTGTTCTTATGAATCCATCTCTGTCCATATTGTCCAAGACTCTAATTGTGCAACTGTCCATAATGCTGACCCATTTATCACTATACTATCGTGAACTCTTGATTAATCTATCAAACTGTACTTCTGCTAACTGATTGCTCTAAATTTGTCTTCTCAAACTCTGCAAGCTGCTCGAAGGATGGTTCTTTGGTCTGTCACAGCTATTGCATAGACTCCCCCTATTTAAGATTCATATTACTTGAGAGTTTCTAAGTCAGATGGCTCATAACAATTCTTGCTCTGATGTGTATTCATCATCATCTTCATTGGTAGATTCAACATCATCTTTATTGGTAGATTCATTATCTTTCTGAGCTCTAAGTTATTTCTTTCTATCTGTGGATTCATCTTTCACTACAATGCCTACAAGTACAATCTCTTGAACATGTTCCTTATTTACCCGACCTTTGTTTCTTTCAGTTATTTTCCAAACCTTTTAATATATGACATCTTTTCTTTTCTCTGTAGAATTTTATTCATCTTGTTTTATTTCCAATCTTGCGATCTCTGCTACCTAGTCTTTGTTCACCTGTTCTTCCTATTTTCTTATCCATACTTTCTTATATCTGATATTAGTATTCTCTTTCATGGAAGTATTGATCATGCTTCTACAATCACTGGCTATGTGTCCATAGTTATGACATTTGTAACACTCAATGCTACATGCAACCACATAGGAACTTCTTTCTTGAACATTTCTTTTATAATCCCTACAATCTGCAACCTTATGTCCAAAATTAGTACAATAAAAACAATTACCATAAAATAAATTTGCACACCTAGGAGTGAATGATCTTCTTGTGGTGTAGTCCTTCTAAATTTTTCCCTTGACTGATCATGATCATTATTGAAGCTTCTTTGTGGCTTGAACATGGATGGTCTTCTTGAAGATGTATCTTCAATAGTTTTCTTAGATTCTAGTTGACCATGATTCCTTCCTTTGAGTACTTATGCATAACTCTTTCTATTTTCTTCATTCTTCTTCTCTAGCAATCTAGAGTGCTTCTCTTCATTCTCTATAACTGATGTGGATCTTTCTGTCTCTTCAATGTTCTTGTTGAGATTGATGATTTTACTTCTTAATGTGACAACTTCTTCTTCAAGCTTCTCAAATTCTGCTTCTTTCTTCATTATCTGAGACTTCATGACTTCTTATGTTCTTTTTGCTTCTTCAAGATGATTTTTTAATGTGATTATTTTTTCTTCAAGTCCTTTCTCTTCTTGACCAAACTCTATCTCAAGCTGGTTTAGATCGTTAGTTCTTTTCTTAAGATGATATGTCAATAAAACAAAACAACATACCTCTGGGGATTATGTACTCTTCATCTTCTGAATTTGCTTGACATGGTGAACATAATTCTTCTTGATTTGTATCTGCATCTTCTTTGACATTTTCTGAATCTATGATGGGTGAAGAATATATGTCATGTAACTTATCCCAAAGTTCTTTTGCTGATGAACATTTACCAACATTTTCTCTTACCATATTAGGTAATCCTTCCTAGATGAAATCCATAGCTATTTTGTTATTCTTCCTCAATTCCTTCTTAGCTGTAGTCTGAGCAATTTAGTCCTTTTTAACCATATAATCTAAGTGTTATATCAATGTATCATTATCATAAAATAATTACAGAGTAAATAATCAATGAAAAAATGAACAATCATACACATACACAGTACACCAGTGTTTTACGTGGAAACCCAAAGCGAGAGAAAACCGCAAAATTCTTTATCTTATATGTCTTGAAGAATTACATTCATTGGAAGCACCAACTTCCTTTTTTTTCCAGCTGCAACTGGAATGAGGCTCCAACCCCCTAGTTTCTTAGGCTACAACCTGAGGGAAGCTCCAACTTCCCAATTCTTTGGCTACAACTAGAAGGAGGCTACAACCCCCTATGTTCTTTGGCTACAACCGGAAGGTGGCTAAAACCACCTATCCTTTCCCCATCCAACCACCCTGACATATAAGTAGAATGATGGAACCACTGTCGCATTATCACTATGAGATATATTGCTGTAAACCTGTACTAATCAACCTGAACCAAATAACTTGTACTAATAACTTGAACCATGAATCAACCATGCATCAACATGTACCTCAAGCTGTAATCAACCTGTACCATAAACAAGTGCATCAACCATGCATCAACCTGTACCTCAAGATGTAATCAACCTGTACCATAAACAAGTGCATCAACCATGCACCAAACTATAACTCAACCTATACCTTGAACAAGTGCATCAACCATGCACCAATCCTGTACAAATAACCTGTCACAACAACTTGTCCAAAAAACCTATCAAAACAACCTGTCTCATTAATGTTATCAACCAAATCAGATCTACTCACCAAGACAACTCTCAAATATGTGCATCAACCAAGCATAACACAACAACTCATAATCATCACCAAGATCAATATGTGCTTATAATAATACAAGTATGCTACATCATCCATAAACCATGTGTCAATAAAGTACATAATACTACTAACAAGTGCCTCCAACCATGTACCAAGTATGTACCAATCATGTATGAACTACTCATCAACTATGACTCATCAATATGTACCAACATCATCAACTATACACCTCATGTATGTGTCAACTCATCAACTACTTGTCTCAACCATGTACCCGAGATGTACCTCAACCAAATGCCCTCATCAATTTCATCATCCAAATATGATTTGTAACTCTGTAATATACCCAGTGTATATTATCACATTCCTACAAATCTTTCTTAACTTTAACAACAAGAGACTAGCATTTTCATCAAACTTTTATTTAGTCTCACATGATTAGTTTTGGATTAGTCAACAACCCTAACTTGAAATAATCATAACTTGGTACCTGTAATAAATAAAGCTCTGAAACTGATACAAAATGTTCTTCGGTTTGTTTTATGCAATTCCACCAAGTTTCACTACTTGGAACCCCTTAGAAATGAAGTTATAGCAAAAATGGCATACCTTGCTGAATTTTGGATTATTCTAGAGAGCGGTCTTATAGAGCGTGCCCCGCATGGAATATTTATAGCATCAATATGAAACTATTACAAAATATACTACAAATGGTAATCTAACCAAAACATTTTGTCTTACTAAATTTGGATTTGTTATGAAGAAGTTATGACGTTTTTACTGGAAACACCTATTTTAGACTAGTTTCGGGACTAGCCACAAACCCTATTTTCCACGGAGTGTAACTCCAAAAATAAAATGACCCAAAAGATGAATTTTTTACCATGGATACTTGGATATGTTTTCACAATGGCATAGAAATTTCATGGTCTGAATCACTATATAAAAAAAATTATAGAGAAAATGGTGAGATGACCTGTAAATAACATACCTTAGAAAGCACCATCAAAAGAATTTATCCTTCCTTGAATTTCGGCCTTCATTTCTTCACCTTCCCTTAGAAATTCAGGTTATATATCCTTTTTTTACCTTAGAAAACTATATATATTCAATATTCTCAAGTGTGTGTTAAATGAGAGAACCTTGCCTCTTATTTATACTCTCCAAGTAACTTCCTTAAAAATATCTTCTAGGTCACTCTGCCCACTTTCCTTATTTTAGGGTTAACCCACTTCTAATTTCTCCATTAAATTTATTATTTAAATAATTTATTTTGTATTCACTTTGAATTATATTACACTCATCACTTCACTTTATTATTTACCTTTTAAAATCTCTTAAACCACTTTGACTACTTTGACCTTTTGGGGCTTCAAGCCAACATATGAGAGTCCTCCAACTTCATAAGGCCATAACTCTCAAACCGCGAGGAATTATGTGACGTTCAACATATCACCAGAAATGGAATGATATGTACTATCCATATATAATATTATTAACTTCAAGTATATCAAAAATCATATTGTTATCCATCAAACAAACTTGGGTCCATTACCTAAACCTAGGTTCTCCAACTTCACATGGTCATAACTCTCTAACCATGAGGAGGTATGTGACATTCCACATACCACCGGAAATGGAATGATAAGAACTATCCATCTAGGATAGTTTCCCTGACAAATTCACTTTCCTTCATCTCATTATTCCACAATTAAGCATGGGTTCTCTTACTCTGCAAAGCATCTTCCCATGAGGGATTCCACCATAAGGGGACCACTTTGGAGTTCATCCATATTTACTTCTTATCAACCATGAAAAGACAATAATGAGTCATATTACATCAAAAAATATTGGGTCCATTACCAAAACCTTTGTGTTGCGGGGCTTTCTTCAAGTGTTGACATCAATGACAACCAACCTTAATCAACAAATGTTTCCATTGATGACAGGCTTGCACAATGGAATACATTTATTTGTCATAGGTGGGTAATTTCAGAGAGTATCTAAGAGTGTATCACTAAGGCATGCTATTGTATGACCATGTTGAATGAGAACTGCACCTACAGCATAGTCATAGGCATCAGTCTCAATATCGAATGGTTGTTTCAAATCAGGTAAGGAGAGTACTAGAGCTAAGCACAAGTGATGCTTCAGATCATCAAATGCTTTTTGTTTTTCCTACCCCCATTCGAAATTTTCCTTTCCACCACCCTTGGTTACTTGGTTGAGGGCCCCTGTAATATGGGAAAATCCCAACACGAACCTTCAGTAGAATTTGGAAAGTCCCAAGAAGCTCTGAATCTCAGTTAGTATGGTTGAGGCTAGCCAGTCATGAATGAATTCGATCTTATTTGGATCCACATGTACCCCATGCTCATCAACAATGTATCCCAAGTATTGGACCATGTTCATTCCAAAGGAGCATTTTTCCAAGTTGGCATATAGCTTGTGCTGCCGCAGAGTGCCCAAAACCTATTGAATATGTTGCATGTTCTCCTCCCAAGTTCTGCTAAAGATAAGGATATCATCCATATCTACCACCACAAAAGAGTTTGTGAAGGATCTCAATACATCATCCATCACTATCATGAAAGTTTTTGGTGCATTTGTTAAGACAAAGGGAATGACCAACCATTCAAAGAGAACTTATTTAGATTTTAAATTTGTCTTCCATACATCAGTTGGTTCGATGGGAACCTGGTGGTAGCTAGACATCAGGTCAATCTTGCTGAAGAACTTTCCCCCCTTGATTTGGTGAAGAATTTCATCAATTCGGGGAATTGGGTATTAGTTATGAACTGTGATTTTGTTTAATGATCTGTAATAAATGCAGAGCCTTTAGGCCCCATCTTTCTTCTGCACTAGCATAATAGGGATTCCACAAGGAGAGGAGTTGGGTCAGATGTGCCCCTTTTGAAGAATCTCTTGGATATGGAACTTGATTTCATTATTTTCCATCAGTGAGTGATGATATATTGGTCTATTAGGTAGTGGTGCACCAGGGGTTAGATCAATTGGATGCTTGACTTGCCAGTGCATCGATACTCCGATGGGTGAGGAGAAGATGTCTCTATACTCTTCCATGATCTCGTCCACTTGCTTCTATTGCAAAGAGAGATTCTTTGTAGAGGTGAAAAATGTGGTGAAAACCTTCATCTTACTGCAAGCATGGATCACAAAGAATACTAACTTCCAGGTCTGTGAAATGACCTTATTGCATTACTTAGCGAAGATTAAAGAAATAGTGTTAGGCGACACTACCTATGGTATCATGCACAATTGTCTAACCAAAGTAATAACAACACTGCGGGGTATAGACTTATACACAACATGTCGCTTCCATAAATATGGTTGGCCTAAAAGAAAATTACAAAATTCAAGGGGAGAAATATCACACAATACCTCGTCTTTGAAGGGCTTGATGTTGCAGGGTAGATGAAACTGTTGGTTGACGCAGAGATATCGTCCTTGGTGAAGCCAGTCGATGGTGTAGGTTTGTAGGTGCGGTGTTTTTGTTAGGTCCGATCGCTTGATGACTTCTAATGAGATCAGGTTCTTCTGACTGTCATTATTGACAATGAAATGCAGAGGACTCCCTTTACCCAGATCTGTGAGTGAAAGAGGCGTTCCCCTTCCTCTGGTTCTTCTAGTTCACTTGGTTGGAATTTGGTGGTAGCAATAGTGGCATTGGGTTCGTCATCGATGATATGCTTCCCACTTTCTGGATTTGATTTGGAGTTAGAATATGCCTCTAAATCAGAAGCTTTTAGCTTGGCCACCAGTGACTGCTTGGAGAAACATTCTTTGGTGTTGTGCCAAGGGATTTTATGGTATTCACACCATTTTCCCGTGTCCTTATTTGAATTCTCATTACCTTTCTTAGGTTTCATCTTGGGCTGGTTTTCCTAAGAGAAACCATCTTTTCTCTTTCCCTTGTTTTATGGGTTGTGGTTGCCTTTTCCCTTCTTCGGCTTTGAGGAATTTGTAGATCCAAACTATCACCTCTTTTGCGTAAATTTAGCTCGAACTTGACAACATATCTATAATTCACACCTAATGATGTGATGTACAGAAACTCAATTTTTGTTTGAATGTATCTATGTAGAAAAACGTGATATTTGAGCTCTAGATGCCATTCATAGTATTTGATACCCAATTTGGTGAAGAGGGTATGGAAAATATTGGTGAAATCTGGTATTGTCTGGTCCCTTTCTTGATGCAACATGGTCCATCTTGTGTACTAGTCCTCATAGCTTACAAAATGGTAGTATTGTTAATTAATGGAATCCCTAAAGGAATCCCATGTGGGGGTGACTGCAAATATTGCAGATTCTTCTATGGCCCTTTTCTCAGAGTAAGTATCCCACTATTCCTTAACATGGGGGATGGCCTTAAGGAGTGCAAAAGTAATATTTTCCCTATCGAAAAAATTGTGGACTGAAAAATACCCTACGAGTAGATTCATCCATTTATATACAACATCTGCATCTATCATTCTTTCAAATAATGGAATATAAAAATTTACTTGTAGCTTGAAGGGGGTTGCATGCCCACTTGATGAAGATGTGTCTCCTGTGGGAAGTCGTCGAATGATCCATGCAAAGTTTTCCATCATTTTGTTCCTTTGTCATGCAAGGAATTCCTCGAGCAACATTTTAAAAGGATCTCTTGCTCCATCATATTTATTCTTGTCCACCATGGGTTGTTTTCGGGCTCGGCATGGCCGATCTTAAAAAGGCTCGACTGATTCGTGGCTGATCTTAAAAAGGCTCGACTGATTCGAGTCCCAACTTCTTGTACCCAAATCTTGTTGGGAACATGCACAAAGAAAAATAAATGAAGAGAAGACGGCTCTGATACCACTGATATGGATTTATGAGCAAAACGAAAGGAATAACAGAATGAATACAATAACAAAGAGATATAGAGAACAAAAAAATATATCCAGTGAACAATAACTTCTATTGAATAAATAAAATAGGCTGAAACTGTAAAACTGCAGAACTGAAAACAACTTGCTCAAATGGTGGTAGCTATCTCTGAGAAGAGATGTGGCTACTACACACATATGTCTAAGAAGAATGATTTCAATGAGGCTCCAAAGGCCTTTTTAACATTACTCATGAATTCCAAAAATCTAGGCATCCAAAATCCTAACCCTAGGAGATGAAATGCCAAAATTTATTTGGGCCTTAATGGGTAAGTTGGTACCTCGACTTCCCAGGGTCGTAACGTTTTCATACGAACTTTGTTTTAGGCGCATGATAGCCCATTGGAAAGGTATTTTCGATAACTACACATTATGTCGTTAAATCTGACTATGTTTATAGTTTAACTGTGGCAAGACAAAAAAATATTGTTTAGGGCCCCAAAAAGGAATTGGAAGTACAAAACGATGTACTGACATGAGAAATTCCAAAATAATCCAATTGGATTAGGTTGGAATCCACCAATATCCACCTAGAAGCTGTGTAGGGATTCCGATATCCCCAAAATTGTAGAACCCACAATTACAAAGAATTACAGAAGAATGTGTTGAACTAAAAATTGTCAAGAGGAGCCAGTTGGAATAGGTGGGTGGCCACCAATATTCACCAAGATCATTCTTCTTACTTAACTGGTGTGATCATGAAACTAATGGTATTATGACTTAGTATATATAAAAATAAGAAAATGTAAAAAAACTGCTAAGTACTAGTCTTTATTTTCAATGAGATGGTATGCTTCTAAATTTTGTTTCTAAGATGCAATCTCTATAATTTCAATGAAGTGAGATTTTTCCTAATATGTCAAAACTAATGTAAAGTAGCAAAAAGTGAAAATGTCATAAGTAAAATGCAAGAAAGCATTTTTTTTTTATGTATTTTCGATGTAATGAAAAGAAAATGAATGGAATGAATAACAACCTCACAGGAAGACCCTAGTGCAAGAAAAAGGAGACAAGCTAAGAAATATACCAAGAAGTAACTACCCAGACCAGTGTGCAAGAAAAACAAATGAGAAAAATGAGAAGAAAGGAGTTCTCTCAAAGAATTCTCCAATAAAGTGGCTTCCTGTCACTCTGTAGGCACTTGACAGTCATAATAAGGATCCAATAAGTCTTAGTAACCAACAAACCTCACCCAACAATCACTAAACTCAACCAAAAAGACTCAAAACTAGTGTACGCAATTGTTCATAGAACAACTCGTGTATGTACGTGACCTAAAGGAATAAATCTCACGTACATATGCACCCTAAAGGAATACATCTCGTGTATGTCAAAGAATACACTACCATGGAAAGGGTTAGGCCAAGAAACTCAGATACAAGGAAAAATATAGGTTTTCAAGCAATAGGTAATAGAGAAACCCAGGAAAAAAAAGAGCAAATAAAGGAGAAAAACACCCAATACCCCAAATAAGGAGATCTCCTCAATGGAGTCGTCATTTATATTACAAGGAAAATATCTATCTGGCTAGGGGAAAACCACAATAGAGGGAATGAAACCCATAAAGAAACTCTAACCTCATGTATTCTATACAAATGAAATGCTAACAAGAGAGGGCTAGAATCCTACCTCGTCTGGATGTCCGAAGAACACCACCATTGAGCATGTGGCCCAAAGCTTTATGCCTACAACTTATCCTCAGCAACCAACATACACAAGCATGTGGTAATCATATATAATGTTAGCATATAAATTAGCATAATCCATTAACATACATAACAAATACTCCCATGGAAATCAATACAAATATTTTCAAGAAATCAATTGGACGAAAATATAGTATATCTATTAATGTAATCAACAAAAGTACATAGCTGAATTTTTTTTGTAAAGACACATATTGGAACTGATAAACTAAGTCCCTCTAACTGGGCCTCCACCACTTCAATCCTCCACAAAGGAAATATCAAAAGTATGATTCTATCAAATTCTTCATCACAAGATAGGAAGAGCTTGGGGGTTGAACACAAGAAGTTCAGACTTTCAAGGACAAAGGGATGAAGACTCAATTGAGGTAAAATTTCTCCATACTATATTTTCTCTTAATATGATGATGATCATCCTTCAAGGCTTGGATATGGCTCAATTTATAGCCTCCAAATGGAATTGAAGGGTCGATTTGAAGGGTTTCCACTATATGGAAGGTCAAGGATCATAGATCTCATGCCATGGCATGGAAACACGACTCATTTTTTTATTTTTTGAGCACCAAACCCAATGTATGTGGGTTGTAATGGAGAAGCCCACATACATACAAGAGATGTATAATTGGAAGGTCACGTACATGGACAAAAAGTTGTATTTTAAGCTCTGGAGTGATAAAAAAAGGGGAAATGAAGTATACAGAGGGAAATGGAAGGCCATCATAGAAAGATGCATGGAGTGTGGAAAAAATTTCTATAACAACTTTGAAATATTGAGAATTTCTCTTATTGCTTCCCTTTTCTAACTTTGACAAGATTATAAAAATTATGTGACCCATTCTTCTGTTCCAGATCCAACTTTCATCATCCTTTCCTAAGAAACATATTTCCTTTCCTATTTAATTTAGAACATATATGTTTCTTTGGGTTCTTACAGTTGTAGCTACCAACTCCCCTGATTCTTCTTTCCTTATGTCACACTTATTTGAATCAAACACAAGTCTGTTTCCTTGATCACACATTTGAATTACACTTAGAAGATTGTTTTTCATGTCTTCGACCAGTAAAACATTTTTTTTCGTGGCATCCTTACCAATCTTGATTGTTCCATTTCCAATAATCCTGGTTGAGTTGTCATTCCCAAATGAAACGGATCCATCTCTTTCCTTTTTCAATGTCAGAAACCTATCTTTATCATCTGTCATATTATTCAAACATCCACTATCAACATCCCATCCATGTTTCTTATGTTGAGCTTGTAGAGAAAGATTGCAGTCTTTAGTGTTGAATTGATCCTTCTTTCTTATCCATATTATTTGTGGTTCCTTCTTATGACTGTTGATGTTCTTCTTAGGTTTCCTTGGATGAACAATGAGTCTGCAATCTCTAGCTATATTTCCAAAGTTATTTCACTTGTAGCATTCTACCTCATCACTTAATGATCCAAATCTATTGTAGCTTCTACTTTGTGCTTCATGAGATATTCTTGGATAAATATTTCTTGTATATCCCTCATCATTTCTTTTGTTCTTGGTATTGTCTCTACAATTTACAGCTTTGTGCCCAAAATTATAACATGAATAACATGAACCAAGAAAAATAGTTTGATACCTAGGAGTAGAAGATATTTTGAATGGTGTTGCTCTTCTGAATCATTCTTCTTCTTGAGGTCTTTCTATAGTTGGTTACTCCTTATACTAATTTTTGAATCTTCTAGGTGGTGCAATGTCTCTGTAATATTCCTCTTGATTTTTTATGTCTTCTTTTTTTTAGGGACCTTTGATGGCTTCTGCATAGCTTCTTGGTTATGCTTATTGCTCTGTCATTTTGGATCTTGAACCTTTCTCTGTATGTATCTGATTTTATCCTAATCCAGATATGTCATAGTAAGGTCTTTAACTGTTAATGATATTATCCAATATCTTTGTGTTGTTTTGTTGCATGTCCTTCTTTTGAAGATCTTTTCTTAGAGTGACTATCTCTTCTTCTAACTTTTCAATGATCATGTCCTTTTCATCTAACTTTCCTCTGAGTGCTTATTTAATCCTCTTGTCTTCTTCTTCCTAGAGTTTTAGCTTCATGCTCATCTGCTTGACTTATTTGAAGTTATGAGATTCTTCTTTCTTCGTTAGTGCTGCATTGAGTGATTTGTTTTTCTTCTTTTCCTTCTTTAGAGATTCTATGGAACACATCAATTATTCCCTATAATCCACTTCTTCCTCTTCACATTCTTCTTCGGAGCCCTATTCATCGGAGTATTCTATTTCCATGAATAGTACCCTTTCTGTATCATGGTCACTGACTTCATCTTCGTCTGATGAGGAGTTGTCTTCCTCAATGCAGATACTTTTCTTGAATTTTTTTTTTTTTGTTTCTTTTCCCCTTTTGGATTTTCTCTTTCTTTTTAGAGTCATCTTATTCATTGCCTTTCTTTTTCTTATAGGGAAATTTATTAGAAAAATGACCAACACCACCATAATCAAAACATTTCAATGGAAAAATACCTTTGTATTTGTCAATTCCATTTCTCAGTCTTTTGATGAATTTATCCATTTATGCATCTTCCTCTGAATCATCATTGCAACTATAGTTCGACTTTGGCTTTTGTTTGTCTTTCTTCTTCATCTTTTTGGATGCCTTGAATGTTGCTTCCTTTGTGACTGGATTTTCCTGCTCTGTCCTCATCTCATAAGTTGTGAGTATCCCATGCAATTCATCCATGGTTATTGTATCTAGGTCTACTCTTTCTTCTAGATATGAAATTTTTGAATCAAACCTCATTGGTAGAGATCTTAATGCCTTTTTCAAAATAACCCATTCCTTTATCTCATCTACCAAGCCTTTGATATTTTTTACTATTTCTTCAACTCGTAGAAAGTAGGATGGTATGTTTTCATCTTCATTCATCTTCTATTGTTCAAACTTGGCTTTGAAAATATGAAGTTTGTCTTCCTTAACTTTTATATCTCCTCCATAGATAGTCTTTAGTTTATACCACATTTCTTTTGAAAAATAATAGTGCATAATATTGGTATGTATCGTTTGAGTCACACCATTATTGATAGTGTTTTTGTCCCTTCAAAAATTTTCTTCGAGCTTATTTCCAACTCTATTTGTCAGAGGAGTGGCAGGTGATTTTTATCCATCTACCATTGATTGCCAACCATCGAATCCTTGTTCTTGAATATAAGTTTTCATTCTTCTTCTCCAGAATGAATAGTTCTCACCATCAAATTGTGGTACCCCAATCCTAGCATGATCCATGATCTCCTTCCAGTGGTTAGACTGGTTCTTGAAGGACTTGCTATGATACCAATTGTTGGATTACTGAGGGGGGGGGGTGAATCAGTAATGAGAAATAATCATACTTTTAACCACAATATGATATTCAACAATAATCAATAGTTTATCATTAGCATTCAATATATCATCAACAATATAATCATAAAAAACATCACATCAAAATAGATACACAGTACACCATAATTTACGTGGAAAACCAAATGGGAGAAAACCACAAAATTATTTTCTTATATATCAAAAGAATACATTCATTGGAAACACCAACTTCTGATTCTCTAGCTACAACTGGGAGGCTTCAACCCCTTATTCTCAGGATCCAACATGAAGGAAGCTAAAACTCCCTTAGTTCTATGGCTCCAACCAGAAGGAGGATACAACCCCTTGATTTCTATGGCTCGAACCAAAAGGTGGATACAACCACCTATCCTTGCCCCATCCAATTTCCTTGTAATATAAATGTAGACCAATTGTCACTATCACAAACTCTACCACTATCACCTTGTCACTGTTATTGTCACTATCACTATGTCAAGGTTACTATCACTCTATCACTGTTACTGTCACATCAACCTGTATCTACTCATCAACCAACTTGTACCATACCATGCATCAATTGTATACTAACATACATACTATCTCATGCACCAATCATGAAACAAAGATACATCAATAAATAATAGTGAATCATGAACCAGAACATCAACCATGTGTAACCTGTACCATATACCATATCATCAACCATATGAAGATATGTACCATATCATCAATGAATTATATCAAAGAACCAATGCATATTCCACCATACAACATGAATATGCCTCAACCATATACAATCAACTCAAAGGTAAGAACTATAAGAACCATGTCATGTGTTGAATCAGATATAAGAGTGCCCCTCACTCTACTAGGAAACCAAGATATACCATATCCAAATACCAAACCAACCATACCAAGTATGCCTCAAGCATACAACATATAATGACAAGAAGTAACCATCAAAAGAAGTATACAATCATACCAATACCTCTGAAGCTGACCTAAAATAGTAAGATGATGACCTGTGACCTTCATTTCATACTCTAGGGACCTAGTACCAACATCTACTCAATTTTTCATGATATTTTCACAAGAGGATTTTTCCTCTATAGCCTGCATATATACACCCTTTTCTTCATTGCAGCCTGCATACATATGATCCCTTACTGACCTGCAATTCACGTATACCTTAGAAAATAGGGTTTTTTTGTAACTCTGATATTTTTGTTGTCGAACCTTATTTTCTACCTTAGAAAATGACGCTACAACCTTAGAAAAATATCACTAGATCACAAGAAAGATAAGAAATGAATAAGTGTGCGAGTGTACTTTTGAATGACTCCTTGAGGTGCTTATATACTTGTGCTAGGTAACTCCTCTTCTTAATTCAGGTCTTCTAGGGTTTTCTTGTTACAACAAATTTACCCTTTTATTAAGGACTTGTAACCAACTGGGGGATTTTTTACCACTTCTTTGTGGCTTACAACTTCACAAAGTTATATCTCCCTAACCGTAAGGAACTACATGACATTCCACATATCATCAGAAACGACATGATGAGTACTATCCAACTATGAGTGTATTTCCTTCATTTACTCTATCCATCATGTCCATATTCCTTATTCAACTTTGGGTACCAAAACCGCACCATAGAGGATTCTTCAAGGGGTTGACATCAACGAAAACCAAACTATCAATAGACTTCACAATTAACCTTGGGTCTTGAACTTCTCTGGTACTTCCTGCCAAATATATCTCAATAAGTTTTCTAAATAAATTTTTTTTTTTGTTTACAATTTCATTGCAACTTTCCATAATTTCCTTCAAATTACTAATATTTTTGACCCAACATGATTTTAACTATTTCATTCTAGCTGGAGAAGGAACATCCTCTTCTCTTGTTTTAAGCTCGATCGGATTAGAAAAATTAATTGCAAATTTAATAACAACATCTTTATAAAACCCTTCCTAATTCTTGTAATCTTCTTGGAGAAATTCAGTGTATACATTTAGTCGAGATAAAAAAGAAACAATATTGCTTGATACATCTCATGCTTCCATAATAAGTGACATTCTTCTTTTTATGTTTTCTTCCACAAATTTTCTGACAACCATTATCAAACTTGATGATCGTTTTAATTTCGAATCATTTGTTCCTAGTTTCGCAATGGCCAATGGGACTGCAAGAATTAGGGGTGGAATTAAATTGGATTCCAGTTCTCTAACATTTTGTTATAGCAAGATTTTCCTCACCCTATGCAAACTTGCATAGAAGGCCTTTTTCCATTTCCCTATGCAGACTTGAAGTCCCTTTTTGCAAATCCTATAGCTAAAAACATTATTTTTCCACATATATGTGCTCTACATATTGTATATCTTGTGTATACGTAGGTTGCACCACTACAACCCGCATACATCGGGTTTTGTGCCCAAAATTAAAAAATGGTGTTGGGTTTCCATGTCACGTCATGTGATCCATGATCCTTGATCTTCCATATACTGGAAATGTTCTAACTCAACCCTTCAATTCCACTTGAAGGATATAAATGGGCCAAATCCGAGCTATGGAAAAGAGGAGAAGAATTCAACTTTGAGAGAATAGTTACTCTAGAGAAATTATTCACTTCATATTGAGTCTGCATCCCTTTGTCCTTTTAAGTCTAAACACATTGTTCAACCCCCAAGATCTTCCCTACTTGATTGAGAACCTCATTGTCTCTCTTATATGAGCTTTCCTTTGGTGGAGGATTGAAGTGGTGGAGACCCAGTTGGAAGGGACTTAGTTTCTCGGTTCCGAACCATGCCGACACAAATTTTGTAATTCATTCACTTCTGCAAATTATATTTTAATAAAAATACTATTTTATCATCCAATTAATATCTTGCAAATATTTGAATTGTTATTCCATGGGTGTAATTGTTATGAATGTTGATGGATTATGCTATTGAATGTGCTAACATTATGTATTATCACCATATTCTTGCATTTCTTCGTTGTTGAGGAAAAGTTGTAGGTGTATTGCTTTGAGTCAAGTGCTCAACGATGGACTTCATCGAATGTCTGGACGAGGTAGGCATTTTATCTTGTCTTGTTAGCATATTTGTTTATATAGCATACCTAAGATCAGATTTGATTTCTGCAGTCATTTTCGTCTGTTGTGGTTTACCCCTAGCCATAGAGATATTTTCCTCATAACAGAATTGGTGACCATACTGGGGATACAATCTTCTTTTTCGGGGTTTGGAGTGTTTTTCTCCTTAGATTTCTCTCGTTTATATTGATTTTCTTGTCATATGACTACTTGACAACCTCTTTTCATTCTGAGTCTAATTTTCTTAGCCTTCTCCTTAGCCTGGTTTTGTTTTAACACATATATGTGGGTTTTTACCTGACAGTTGTTATAGCAAGATTTGCCTCACCCTATGCAATCCTACACAGAAGGCATTTTTCCATTTCCCTATGCAGACTTATCATCCCTGTTTGTAAATCCCATAGCTAAAAATACATATTTTTCCACATGTATGCACCTTGCCTACTATACAACATGCGTATACGTAGTCTGCACTGCTACAACCCGTGTACATCAAGATTTGTGCCCAAAAATAAAAATTAATGTCGGGTTTCCATGTCATGACATGAGATCTATGATCCTTGGCCTTTCATATACTGGAAATTTTCTGACTTAGCCCTTCAATTCAATTTGAAGGATATAAATGGGCCAATTCCGAGCTATGGAAAGAAGGAGAAAGAATTCAACTTTGAGAGCAAAGTTACTCTTGAGAAATTATTTACTTCATATTGAGTCTGCATCCCTTTATCGTTTAAGTTTGAACACAGTGTTCAACCTCAAAGCTCTTCCCTTATTGATTGAGAACCTCATTGTTTCTCTTTTATGAGATTTCCTTTGGTGGAGTATTGAAGTGGTGGAGACCCAACTGGAAGGAACTTAGTTTCTCGATTTTGAACCGTGCCGACACAAAAGTTTGTAACATTTTCACTTCTACTGATCATATATTAATAGAAATGCTATTTTCCCGTCCAATTGATATCTTGCAAATATTTGAATTATTATTCCATGGGTGTATTTTTCATGTTTATTAATCGATTATTCTATTGAATGTGCAAACATCATTTATTATCACCATATGCTTTCTTGGTTGATTGAGGACTAGTTGCAGGTATATTTCTTTGGGTCAAGTGATCAACGACAGAATTCATCAAACATCTGGACGAGGTAGGCCTTTTATCTTGTCTTTCTAGCATATTTGTTTACATAGAATACTTGAGAATAGAGTTGATTTATGCAGTCATTTCTGTCTGTTGTGGATTACCCTAGCCATAGAGAGATTTTCCTCGTAATAGAATCGACGACCATTCTATGGATTGAATATTATTTTTTAGGGTTTGGAGTACTTTTTTCCTTAGATTTCTCTCGTTCCTATTGTGTTTTTTGTCGTATCATTGCTTGACAACCTTTGTTCACTCTGGGTCTGATTTTTTCAGCCTTCTCCCTTGCCTGGCTTTGTTTTTGAAACATATACGCAATTTTTGGCTTCACAGTCGCGTATATACATAGGCTGTCCATTTGCAAGTTGTGTGCATACGCTTTGTTTCCTTGAATAGTTGCGTACATCAGCATTATTTGCTTGTTTTTTGGGTTTGGTGATCACTGGGTGGTATTTGATGTTTTTTGAGTCTTCTTAGGTCTATGTAGTGACTACTGAGTGCCTGTGGGATGACATGAAACATGTTTTTGGTTGAATTTTTTGGTGGAGTCTTTCTCATCACCTTTTCATTTTGATTGTCATTGTACATTGGTTGGGTGTTTCTCTCCTTGGTATTCTACTTGAGTTATCTCTTTCTATACACAACAAATTTTTATATATCAAGTTGTTGTTCAGTCCATGCATTTTCATTTCTCTTATATTGAAAATACAAAAATATTAGGCATTTCGCATTGCATGGCATTTTTTTTATCTTTTGAGTCTTTTTTTATTATCTTAGTGCATGTAAAGAAAGATTGCATTTTTACTTCAGAATTGCAGAGTTGAAATTGAAAATAGCATTCGTTATTAGAATCATATCATTCATTGAAAATTGAAGTTAGGACTTTGCAGTATATTCATATTTACTTTTCTTGCTAAGTCATAACATCATGAGTTTTACTACCATACCTTTTGAGTAATCATGACCACTAAAATTAACGTTATAATTTGAAATTAATTAGTCATGATTTTATTTTCTATGGTGCACAAACTAGCTTAGGATTTAGTGCCTTGGAATATGATTTTGTGAGTAAACTTCTCCAAGGCAATTAAATCAACATATGTGTCTTACAAAGGGAGTGGATAAATCCATTGTATAATTGGTACTATCAGGAGGCTCCGCTCACACCGGATTTAATCACGAGGTCACGTGAATTTGGTTGAAGGGATATCCCCCCGATACCTTCTTAGCGTCAGAGATATTTCTGGGGATCTATCTATATCTAGGGATCTTGCTAGTGCCTTTACCTCCATGAGAGGCGATACTTTCAAGGTTTCAATCTTTACTACCCTGCCCATACAGTGGACCTGACTTACAATTGCTCGCATGTGCATCGGTTATACATTGGTTTATTAGTTGCTTGAATTAGGTGCCACATAGGTTACTTGAAGGGGCTATTTTGCAGGTACCCTGGGTCAAATAAGGGTCAGACAACACACATCCTTTATGGAGGATTACCTCTTCAGGGGGATTTTACCAACTGGTTGTTAATCCCACAAGGGCCCTTATAATTGATTATGTTACCTCCGACCTTTAGCAGGGAGTCTCATGCCCCTCTTGGGTGAGACATACCTTCTTTAGGGAGGGAGGCCACTTTCAGCCACTTTACCCTGTTTGTGTGCATATTGGCCATTTGATTTTCGGTGTGCTCTTTGATTACTAGTTGGCCTTAGGATTTGTCTTTTTTGTCTTTAGAGTCTTATGTCATTGTGGATTTGGACTAGTGTCCCTGCCATTCCCGTTGCTTGTTACAGTTACGACCATATTTTGAGTCTTTTCCTTCTAAAAGGTGTAGAGTTATTAGACATGGTACACACACCTCCACTGTTCAAAATTGTGATTCTACAAGGATGAGTATTGAACCTAGTCTTCAGAATACTAGGATCCCTTCGACTCCCACACCCACTATAGTTAATGGCACCCCTTCGACTCCTACAACAACAATGGTTATAGTGCTAGAGGCACCTATCATTACTATGGCTCGAACAATAGTGAATGCTCAATCTCTTTCCTCGAAACCTTTTGGGTCTATTGGTCACTCACCGGGCTATAATGTTCAGTCCATACCTATGGCCTCTAGTGCTTTTTCCTATGGTATGTCGAAATTTACTTTGCAGTTTTCGAATGCCATCCCAGTTGCTGGCCCTAATGCTAGCAATGGTCTTGGGGGCACTAAACCTCCTTATACTCAATTATCGTTTGGTGGCTCTCAAATCCCTCAAAAGACTCCTAGTATGGGAGGAATTCCTTCTTTTAACATTGGATCTAATCCTCTTGCTTCTGGGTGGAACAGCCAACCTGGCAGAAAATATTCTACTCAAGTTATGTCCTATACCCCTACCTCCTCCATGCCAATTCCAACTAACACGTTTGGCATGACGAATCCACCTCTATCCTCCAAATTCAAACCCAGAGGAGGTCAGTTTCATGCTTTGGGCAACCCCCAACCCGGATCCAATCTAGATGGGGGAATTTTTTACTACCCCCATTAGAACATTCCTATTGGAATGATGCCCAACCAACATTTTATGAATTATCCCAAAGGAGGGTCTTACAATCCCATACATGGCCATGGTGCTTACCAGAACCCTGGATGGGCTGCAGTTCCTCAAACACAATATTTCCAGGGAGATTGGGGCCAGATGTCGTAACCTCGTCTCCCTTTTCTAGCCATGCTTAATCTGCCAGACTTGTCTAAGTTGATGAACGACCCTGTGAGTCATGATCCTATATGGCCCCTCATCGCCACCAAGCTTCCTTAGGACATTCTTAAATTTGAAGGTAAGAATGGTGAGGATCCTAGTGATCACGTTACTACCTTTCACCTTTCGAATTCCCTTAATGAAGATTCTATTCGGTTAAGATTATTTCAATGCACCCTCATTGTGGTTGCTGGGAAATGGTATATCGAGCTACCTAGGGTGGAATACATGACCTTTAGTCATATGGTATTGGTATTCCTTATCATATTCCAATTGTTGGTTCGTTACGATGTTGACCTAGAACTTTTGTCAACTTTACGCCAGGACACAAACACTCATATCTTGGATCATATCCAGGAGTGGCGTAGACGAAAGTCATTGATTAAGACCTCAATACCCCCGACCTTTCTTTTAGAATGGTTTTTTAATTCTTTGCAACCTCCTATCTCGAAGGATGTTGTTACATCCGAGGTTACCATTGAGGAAGAAGCGATTTACAAAGCCCAACAGTTAGATCTTATATATGCTCAATATGGGATGTTATACCACATTCTTTTGGATGCAATGTGGTCAACTTACGACCCTAGACAAAAGCTTGGACCTCATGTCGATGGAATTGTAGGCTCCACCAATGTAAAATCTGCAGACTTGGTGACAAGCCATTTGAAAAAGTTGTCTCTAAACCAGTCTGCAGGAATGATCTGAAAATTAACTTGATCTAAAATTGAAGATCTTTTAACCATTATTTGCATGTGAATTTTTTAACTCTTAACCACCTTTGTAATGCAAAATTAAAGAACATCCATCAAGCACATGAGCACCTCAACATGTAATCAAACCATCCATGAACAAGAATTGGTAACAGAGTTCACCAAACCCCCTAGCTACGTCTCTGGGCCACTTTGCAAATGGGAAGGTCGATAGATTAAGTATTCAAATGCTTACAAAGTGAATTATGAATTATGTCAGTCATATACAGTAACAGACTTCAACAACAACTATAAGATGAAATTCTGAGACTTTAAAGTATGAACATGGATACCTTTCTGTGTATCCAAATGATTATGTGAGCACTTTTCTATCTAGATGCTTGAATACAAAAACTGAAGCTCGATCTGGAATCCTTGTGAAAAAATGAGACTTTTGAGTATAAACTCGATATATTTCAAAACTAGACTCAGAATGCCCTTCTTGGCACAATTCCCAAAATCTACCTTTGATCTGTATAGTTCGTACAACCTCAGGATGCATGCAAGTCCAAAACCACCTCGATCCACATACAAAACCACCTCAGTTTGCATGCAAATCCACCTTGAGCTACGTGAAAAACCACCTCGGTGCACGTTCAAAAACCACCTCGGTCACTGTGCAAAACCACCTCAGTTTACGTGCTAGTCTCTGCCTGCATCAGACTCCCCCCTCGGGATCCATGGCCATGTCTCATTTAAATAATGGAAACAAAACCAAAAGGGGCGTGGGCCAAAGGCCACGCGCCCACCCCAATCCCACCAAATTCAGCAATTTTTAAGGTTGCTCCGCCACCTCTTGCCACGTCTCATGGCGGTGGTGCATTGGTAGATGTGGTGGTTAGGGGGGTGGAAGTCCTGGGGTCAAACCCGCGGGATTCTCCTCCCACCACATATGATTTTAGCTTTGGCTTGGTGCGATTTGGTTTAATATATGGTATATATATTATATGGTTTATAATATGGCATATATGATATGATATGGCACGTTTATAACATATGGTGCGTTTATAACATTTGGTTGGTTTAATATATATGTTTGGTCTTTGGTTTATGGCAAAGCTTGTGGAGGCATATGGTAAGGTTTCAATCTAACACTTAGATACCAAGGGGGGCCTCGGTGTTGGCAAGGTTGAGGGCTAAGCCCTTCACCACCCCACTTTTTCCCAACAATGGGGTCATGGTGGCCTTATTCTAAGGTCTTGGGTTCAATTCCCATAGCCCCAAATTATATTTTTTAACCATTTCCAACCATTTTTGACGAAACTTCAACTGCTAATATCTTTGTCATCTGGAGGCCGTTTTTCCCAAAACGAATGTCACCAGAAATTTTTCGACGAGCTCTTCCTCTTTGTAAAATTTAATTTTCATTTTGAATACTTTAACTCTATCGAATTTTGAGATGATCCACCTGGATCAAACCTTCCCACTAGAAAGCTTTTTGGCCACAAAATTTATGAAATCATTCAGAAAATAAGTGAGGACATGTTTGTCTCACTTGTCCTGTATCACCTATCCATTCTTCCTGGAACCTGTACATTTGACTCAACAATACAACAATCAACATTGCACTGACATTGTTAAGTACATTAATCACATTCTTAATCACATCTTCATTCAACATTGTCGGAACCAACCACATACTGCTGATGAGTAATAAGCTGAATATAAACATTGAACATGTGAAAGAGATTGTACCCATACCATTCTGACTTTTAACCATAGAAACACTATCAACCAAAATAGGTGCATTGTAGTGAAATGACACTTCCTTTTCATGTTTAGGATTCTTTTCTTCCTTACATTGTATAGACATAAGTGCCAAATTCCGACTTGCATTAACAACCCTTTTTAATTGTTGTGTAGTTCCCAATGGTTTGTCATTTTTGAATGAATGTGAATGCACTATGTACTCAATTCCTTCTTTAAACAAGTGATACTTATTATGTTCTCTATAGAAGATTGCTTTTCGATTATATAAGTATGGACTACCCAACACAATTCCACAAATATCTAGTGGGACCACATCAAATTCAACCTCATCTACAAACTTAGATGTAATTGCAAACTTTAGATCACATTGTTCTGGTACTTGTAATATTTTATCTTTGCATACCCAACCTAATGGATAAGGTTTCTTGTGTGGTTTTGTTGTTAATCCCAATTGCTTAACTACTTCTTCTAAAATAAGATTAGCTTAAGATCCACCATCTATGAGTGTGTTGACCTTTGTTTGTTTTGTAATCACTCTTATATGAAACAATGCATTCCTCTTTCTATCATTAGAATTTTCATCATCTTTATAAGTAGAAGAACATGAAGAACCAATTTTAGAATCATTATCAACAATAGATTTACCTTTCACACCTACGATTGTTATCTTTGTTTCATCCTTGGAATCTGATCCAAGGTCCTCAACGATAACCGTGGTTGTTTGCTTCTCCTTTCGATCCTTAAACCACTTCGGTTTCATTTATGGATGTAGCTTCCAACACTTTACCTCTTCATGCCCTTGCTTTTGACAATGCGAGCGTGTAGGTATCTCATCACCCTTCTTCATTGTAGTTGCATTTTTACCTTTCCACTTTTCCTTGTCTTCTTTTGCCTGGATGGATTCAGCTGAAGAAACATCATGAACACTCTTCCCTTTTGACTCAATGTGCGTTGCTTGAACACATACCTCATCAAGGTTAGTCGGATTAAACATCAATATCATATGACGTAAATAATTATGCAAACCTCCTATATATTTGAGAAGAGCTTCCTGAGTGTAGAGAGGTATACCAAGTACCAATGCTCTTTTTTGAAATTCTTGTGTGTATTCTTGCACACTTTGTCCCTTGCCTTGCCTCATATTCTACCAATCCATCATAGCTTGCTGCATATACCCTAATCGATAAAATTTCTTTTTAAGTGCTGAAATGAACTCATACAAGGAGGAAACGATTTTGCCTTTTGTGGAAAGATCCTCTTGAGATCCCCTCTCCCACCAACTGAGAGTAGTCCCTCCAAGTCGCAGAGAAGCCAACTGAATTTTAACATCATCTTCAGTAAACTTTTGAATCCTACAATAAACTTCAATTTGACGGATCCAATTGTCCAATTTTTCATCATTAAGCTCTTCATTATACATAGGTAATCAAACTTAATATCAAGCTTTAAATGAGGCATATTAAGATCAATTTTTGTTTTTTGTTTTTCAAATGGAGAAGGAATTGAACCATCGAGAAAAGATGGAGAAGTTGGTGGGGTTTTAGGAGGTTCCTCACCACCTCCTTCTTTTTTACTTTCTGTATGAGATGGTCCACCTTGTTCAACTTTCTTTCGATCTTGATAGAGCTCCTCTACCATCATTTGCATTCTCATGAAAGCTTTCAGAAATTCCCYTTCAAAAGGGATAGAAGAAGTTGCTTCTTCTCCTTTTGGTGAAGACATCCTTCCTCTTCTTGAACCAATCTCTGGATCAAACTCTTCAAGTTCTCCTTCACCACGCTGAAGCTTGGACCTTGTTAACATAAACTCAAAAATGCACTGGTTAACCTTGCTTTGATACCAACTTGATATGAAAATTAACTTGATCTAAAATTCAAGATCTTTTAACCATTATTTGCATGTGAATTTTTTAACTGTTAACCACCTTTGTAATGAAAAATTAAAGAACATCCATCAAGCACATGAGCACCTCAACATGTAATCAAACCATCCATGAACAAGAATTGGTAACGGAGTTCACCAGACCCCTTGGCTACGTCTCTGGGACACTTTCCAAATGGGAAGGCTGATAGATTAAGTATTCAAATGCTTACAAAGTGAATTCTGAATTCTGTCAGTCATATACAGTAACAGACTTCAACAATAGCTGCAAGATGAAATTCTGAGACTTTAAAGTATGAACATGGATACCTTTCTATGTATCTAAAATATTCTGTGAGCACTTTTTTGTCTGGATACCTGAATGCAAAAACTGAAGCTAGATCCAGAATCCTTGCAAAAAACTGAGACTTTTGACTATAAACTCGATATATTTCAGAACTAGACTCAGAATGCCCTTCTTGGCACAATTCCCAAAATTTGCCTCTGATCTGTACAGTTCGTACGGCCTTGGGATGCGTGCAAGTCCAAAACCACCTCGATCTATGTACAAACCCACCTCGGTTTTCATGCAAATCCACCTTGGGCTGCATGCAAAACCACCTCGGTCCATGTGAAAAAACCACCTCGATCACTTTGCAAAACTACCTCGGTTTGTGTGCCAGTCTCTGCCTACATCAAACTCCCCCCTTGGGATCTGTGCCCATGGTTCATTTAAATAATGGAAACAAAACCAAAAGGGGCGTGGGCCAAAGGCCACACGCCCACCCAAATCCCACCAAATTCGACAATTTTTAAGGTTGTTATGTCACCTCTTGCCACGTCTCATGGCGGTGGCGCATTGGTAGATGTGGTGGTTAGGGGGGTGGAAGTCCCAGGGTCAACCCCGCGGGCTTCTCCTCCCATCGCATATGATTTTGTATTTGGCTTGGCGCGATTTGGTTTAATATATGGTATATATATTATATGGTTTATAATATGGCATATATGATATGGTATGGCGCGTTTATAACATTTGGTTGGTTTAATATATATGTTTGGTGTTTGGTTTATGGAAAAGCTTGTGGAGGCATATGGTAAGGTTTCAATCTAACACTTAGATACCAAGGGGGGCCTCGGTGCTGGAAAGGTTGAGGGCTAAGCCCTTGACCACCCCCCTTTTTCCCAACCATGGGGTCATGGTGGCCTTATTCTAAGGTCTTGGGTTCAATTCCCATAGCCCCAAATTACATTTTTTAACCATTTCCAACCATTTTTTATGAAACTTGAACTGCTGATATCTTCGTCATCTTGAGGTCGTTTTTCCCTAAACAAATGTCACCGAAAATCTGTTGATGAGCTCTTCCACTTTGTAAACTTTACTTTTCATTTTGAATACTTTAACTCTATCAAATTTTGAGATGATCCACCTAGATCAAGGAGGACCAACTTCGTCTGTGTCTTCCAATCCCACTCAGTCGACAAATGTACATTTCATGCAATCATCGACCGACCCAAATGGTAACCAACAACCATGCGGGAATAAGAAGAAAGGACGTAATAATCATAAGGGTGGGAAGAATAATAATAAACAAAAGTATAATGGTAATAATGAGAAGACGAATAATAATGTTGAAGAGGGAAAGAGAGAAAGACGTAAGGTGAAATTTCTCTGTAATCTTTGTACATACAACCACCTTACTCATTTATGCCCCAAACTTGCAGATGTTGTGAGGCTATTATCTCTACTGCCCGCCGTGTTGGAAAATCCTTTTCCACACAATCAACACATGGCCTCAAGTTCCTCAAACACCAGAAATGCGGCTGGTGGGAGTCAAAACTCGTCATTGCAAGACAATGACCATTTGTGTATAAATATGGTCGATGAAAAAGTTAATGTAGCCACTCGATCTCAAGATTATATCTTTTCACAAGCTATACCTAGTCTAGAATCTCCTCCTCCACCTCCTCTAGATATGACCTTACAGATTGAAAAACCATATCCACCACCTCATATTCCGAAAGGAGTACTCAAGTACTCTACCCACAATCCAAATGATAGAGACACCCAGAACTACTCTATTGTTGAGGACCTGGGTCAAACCCTTTGTGCGATGTAGGCTTTGGAGGTACTCCAGACGTGTCCTTCACAGAGGAATGTCTTACTATCTATGTTAGGAGCTCTAGAACCTAGTGGCTCGAAATTTATCAAGTTTGACGTCATAGATGTGAAGCTTCTCTTGCCTTACCATGTGTTATTCCAAATCCATGTGGGGTACTCAAAGTATACCATCAAACATGAAGTTGTTGATGAAGGCACTGCAACATGTGTGATGTCCCTGATTTGTTGGAAATCTCTCAGTTCTTCAATTCTTTCTAAATCATCGAACATGTTGACAGCTTTTGACGGTCATTCATTCCGTCCTCATGGTATTCTTCCTGCCTTTCCAGTACAGTTAGGTGGGAAGATGGTAGAGGTGGAGGTCAAGGTATTTGATGCACCTCTTGATTATAACTTGTTACTAGGACGCAATTGGACCTATGTTATGGTCATTGTCATATCATCCATCTTCCATACTCTTTGTTTTCCTCATGAAAGGGAAGATCGTGACGATCAACCAGTTATCCTTTGTGTATGCTATTCCTAATGCATCTGTTGGACCGTCGATCCCTATGATCGAAAATTCTCAGCTGACAACTGAGAATGTCGGTGTCGGAATGTATTTTTCCTCTATGGGTACCTTCAACTTCACGACACTGATTCACCACATTTATGCCATGTCCAGTAGGCTTGTTTTGACAAGGAGGTACATTCCTTCATGCACTTCCTATTTTAGTGATTTTTGGACTCTACCTTCCCCGACTTCATCTTGTGAAGGTTAGTCACATGCTAGAATGGCCATGCCACTATCGGCAACAAAGATTGTGTATCAAGTTGTTCTTGACTCTTCCGTCGATCCCAATCTTGTTACCTCACCGACGAACGAGGAGGATCTTGTTCTTAGGCCCGTGTGGGCCACTTCGTTGTCTTGTTAACATGACTTCCTTGATGGGACTTTTCCTTCGGATGAATCTATCATCGAAGCCATGAATGGTTCTGACAAACTTTGGGATGATATGCATCACCGCTCTTATTTTCTCCCAGATCTTGAAAGAATCAAACAAGATGACTTTCAATCTACTTTGAGTGAGATAGTCGGTCACGCCGTAGTTACAATTGATATGCATGGTATTTATGCCGAAGGAAATATGGAGAGCATTTATCCTACCATCATGATCGATATCTATCGTACCCCTGGCAAGATTGAAAATGTACATATCGGTTGAGATTGTTCACCAAAAGAAATCCTGATCTACACCGAACTCTTCAAGGAATTCTGAGATGTATTTTCTTGGTCATATGAAGAGATGACAGGAATCGACCATCGTATTGTCGAGCATGAGATTAGAACTTATCTGAATGCTAAAATTGTTCAACAATGTCTTAGAGCTGTCAATCCCTAGAAGGCCCCTTCCATTAAGGAAGAGGTGGAGAAGCTACTTAATGTCGGCTTCATCTACCCGGTTCCCTTGACTGAATGGGTATCCAATCTCGTTCTTGTGAATAAGAAGCAAGGAAATATTCATCTATGTATGGACTTTTGTGACCTGAACAAGGCCTGTCCTAAAAACAAATTCCTGACACCTTTCATCGATTAGATTCTTGACGAGTGTGTAGGAAGAGAAGTGTTTTCTTTTATGGATGGATTTTCAGGATATAACCAAATTTAAATTAAACCCGAGGATCAACACAAGACGAAACTTATTTTCCATTGGGGTAATTTTTCATATCAAAAAATTCCTTTCAGCCTTAAAAATGTCGTTGCAACCTTCCAACGTGCTATGACCTTCGCATTCCATGATCTTAAGCATATAGTCGAAGATTACCTGGACAATCTTGCTGCTCACTCTTGTAAGAGAGCGGATCACTCTACGCACCTTCGACTTGTTTTTGAAAGATGTCATTACTATAGAATCCATTTAAACCCTCATAATTGCATATTTTGTGTTAGGTCTGGTCGCCTTTTGGGATATCTATTTTCTAAGACCGGGATCATGGTAGATCCATTAAAGGTTGAGGAAATACTTCAATTTCCTCCCCCACATACTATTCAACAACATCAAGGTTTATAGGGGAAAGATAACTTTCTACGTTGGTTTATAGTAAATTATGCCAATATCACTAAGGGTTTCATGCATTGTTTGAAGAAGGACACCACTTGTATCTAGGATGAGTGAGCCCAGGAGTCCTTCGATGCTTTGAAGAAAGACTTGGTATCGAAGCCTCTATTGAAGTCCCTTGAATACAATAGGGATTACTTTCTTTATATTGCCACATATGAGGAGACGATTATGGTTTTGGTTCAGGAGGATGATGAGCTCCACAAGCACGTCATCTATTATCTTAGTTGAAACTTAGCCAGTTCTGAGCTTAATTATTCTCACATTGAAAAGATAGCTTTGGCTACCGTTCACGCAGTCCAACATTTACGTCATTATATATTAATTTTCAAGACTATTGTGGTTTCTGATGTCAATCCATTTCAATACGTCCTTACCAAGTGTATCATAGGGGGAAAATATAATAAACAGATTGTCATTTAACAAGAATTTGATCTCGATTTCGCTTCTGCGAAATCCAAGAAATCACTAGTCTTCATGGAGTTAATATCTAAATTTCCATGATTATATGAGGATGTTATTCATGTTTATTCGTTTGTGGATGAACACAATTTTATTGTCTCGTCATCAGACCCCTAGTATGGAGACATTGTTCTCTATATTCAAACTTTGAAGTCCCCTCAGCATCTCTCGCGAGATGACTGATGACATGTAAGATACCAAGCTAAGAATTATACTATCATCAGTGACACTTTGTATCGTCAAGGAATAGAAAATATCTTACGTCATTCTTTAAATCACGGAGAAGTTGAGTCAGTCCTGAACGATTTCCACAGTGGGGCTTGTGGTGGTCATATATCTGGGCTTGTGACAACCCAAAAAAATTTGCAAAGCAGTTAAGAAGTGTCACCCCTCCCAGGTGTTCACTCGAAAAATGTGATCACATCCAAACCCTCTTCACCTAGTCATTATCGTCGGTCCCTTCACCAAGTGGGGGGTGGACTTTGTAGATTGCAACCCAACTTTGGCTAGGGGGAATCAACACATTATCATGGTCATCGACTACTTTACTAAGTGGGTCGAGGCCATTCCTATAGTTAAATCCAATGGGAAGACTGTCGCCTTCTTTGTATTCAATCAAATTATCGCCCAGTTCGGTATCTCAAGTGAGATTGTCACTGATCATGGCAGTCACTTTCAGAATGAAATGATGGAAGAGATAGCATCTAAACTAGGGTTTAGACATGTAGTGTCCCCAAGGCCGAGCCCCGCTACAGATCATGTTATATGCAAAGAATTGTAAATATGTTCTATAGGCTGGTGAGCCAAGTTTTGCATAAGCTGTAGGCTTATGAGTTTTGTTAGGCCAGGGAGCCTAAGTGTTGAAGGCC
>ML780232.1:1881256-1904956 GCA_009831015.1 Picea engelmannii
GGGAGGTTCGTGGAAGGCCTGCACTTGGTTGGTGATTTCTACAGCAGATAAAAGATAAGTATATATGAATTATGTTTTAACACATTTGAGCATGACTGTACTGTTTTGTATCATGCTTTCCGCTGTGTAAATGAAATACTGTTCCATGTTATGGTTTGTTAATGGTAACAGTAACTTATATATTTTTACTCTGCGAATTAAGTGTGTTTAATCCTGGTTAAATGCATTTGTTTTTAAATCCATGTAATGAATGGTGAACCGAGAGGTTAGGGTGAACCTGGGTAGTGAATAGGTACACTACAAGACATGGTCATTCTTGTTCTTATTACCCCAAGGAAATTAGATAGGTAGAGGCTGTCAACAAGTCTCTCAAAACCATTTTGCAAAAAAATGTCATCCAGAGTAAGTCCGACTGGCACATTATGCTATATCTCGCACTTTGGGCAACTGAACCTCGGTCAAGACTACCACCGAATTTTCCCCTTTCCAGTTAGTACATGATGTGGATTCAATTTTACCTATTGAATTTGAAATCTCTTCTCTTAAGTTGGCAATCGCGATCCTACCTGACACTTCTGATCTCGAGCGACGCATTGTACACCTAGAGAGTCTTCACGAGCAGCGTCGAGACACCTCTACAGATATCGAGGTAGACAAAATACGTTTCAAGGTCTAGTATGATAAGTCTGTCTATCCTCGGTTGCACATTGAGGGTGACTTGGTCCTCTTATATGATCAAGCCAAAGAACCACTAGGGGAAGGCAAGTTTAAACCCATGTGGCATGGTCCTTATATCATGTGATGTGTCTTAGAAAAGGAGCCTATGAGTTTGAAGATTATGAAGGGAATATGTTGGCCAATCCCAGGAATGGGCTCTACTTGAAAAGATATTATGCTGGAGCCCCAATCTTGGGTGAAACTCTTTGTATACTAATGTAATTTAGTGTATATATCTTTTCCATTTCTTTATAACAATTTTTACGCACTTTATATAGTTTTAATTCATTTTTTCGCCTAATGGACTAATAAAGAAGTGGATCAAGTTGGTTTTTGTAGTTTTCACCAAGGATTCTTGCGGATTTCAATGTTATGTTGGTTGTTCGTCACCAGAGGAAGGTATTTTCACTAGCCAACATATAGGATAGGTACCCATTCCATCTTTCATTTTTGAATTGTTCTATAACTATCACTTTTTATGCCTTAAGTACAAACCCATTTGTTGCAACACAAAACCTTCCATCTGTTATAAGTAGTATTGTTATCAAGTGGTAGAGATTTACTGAACATCGGTGCCCTAGTTAGATCCCCTGCTTCATTTGGTTCCCATGCAGAGATTTTTCCATAGGACCAGGAGTCCCTTATAGCTAGTACATGAACTTATGCTGAGCCTCATTTCTAACTCATAAAACATGCTTCCTTATACCTAGAGGACTCCCAACCGAGTTTAATTTAAGCTCTTTTCCAACTCGTCTTCAAAAAGGGAAAATATTTTCAAGTGAACTTGTCTCTTTCACACTTGTAAATTGGATTTGAAAGGACGTCTATTTGGCACAAGTTTATCCTTTTTTCACACCAAGTAGACTAAATGTCATAAAAACGGACATTTTTTGGCGTTAAGTTGTGATTTCATCTCATGCCCTTGCTTGCAGTATTGAGCCTTTAGTCGGTTCTCGCTTTGCTTTATAAACCGTTTGCCTCAACAATTTTTGCATCCTCAACCAAGAAAAGCCTCATTTATATCCTTCACAATTTGACACCCTATACCTAGGAGGGAACATTCCCCCGAGTGTCCATCTCCCGCATGCATCTCCTTTCATTGAGAATAGGTATGTTTCACTACTGGAACTAGTTTTGATTACTTGTGACACTTTTTTCCTCCTATGTATCATAACATTCATTTGTCTATGAAAAACAAAAAAAGATGGGCGAGAAGGGAGTATTATCTTATATTGGTAGCAGTCATGTCGCCTTTGAACAGAGCACAAAGTTATTGAGTCCATTCATCATAATTTTGGGATTAGCATGGCCTTAGGAAGCTGAGCTCATTACAAAGTCTTCTCTATCGACTGTTTACGCTTCCAGTCCCTATGGAGAATATCATTGATGCCTCCTGCATCTCATGGTTTCATCATTGAGTCTATGATGTTGGAGTCTTCCATATCTCTCATGATCTTGTTCAAAGGAATTCTATCAACCTGTGTCAGCCACTTCTTAGAACTCTTGACTTTGCATGTTGATCATACCCTTAGTTTGTCTCAAAGTCACATGCTACTGTAGTTCTATCATTCACCTTGGTCCTAATTTCATAATTGGTAGGTAACCTTGAACCTAACAGTCGACATTTCATCATTGGTCATTGACTGGGTGGTTTCCCTTGTGTTTGACGGAAGGACATCTATTCACACATTGGGATTCATGTAGTGTCTTGGATGCCATTATCTTTATTGGTGGTTTCCTCACCTTTGTCAGAAATTTTCATCATTGGATGTTATTCAAAGGGCCTTCTTCGTGTACCTATTGCACTTGGCACACACAAAATATGCACAGGGTCATTGGTTCGTGAACATGTTCTTTGTCTGATTTCCTCCAAATCATGAAGCTCCTTCTTTGTACCTTGAGCTGACTAATGAGAGATTCATTAATGCTCTCCTTTCATCGGGTCTCCTTCCATCGACTTTAACTCATCTATTTTGGAAACGTGGCCTAGAGTCGTATGAGTACCTTGAGGCTTGCAATCATTAGTGGCAATTTCTCTTGCCATCGATAGTTGGGAATACACCAATGTATCATGATGGATGGATTCTTTAAGTGTTTGACAAAGACTCCTTTATTCACACTTGTAAGATTGTAACTGGTGCCTTGATACCTACTTTCATTATCGATAGTTTATCTCACGTTTGTTAACACTATACCTCAATGACCAGTAATCAAACGATGTCTCATTGTGTTCAACCTCAACTCCCTTATTCACATGATGTAGACTTGCACCCTTGGTGGATTGTGTATAAGACTTGAAGACATCAGTATGTGGCTACAACTTTCTTGAGTTGTTGATTCCTTTTCATTGGACCAGTACCTATATGACTTCAATGATCATGGGAAATCATATTGTACTACATTGTATATAGATATCTTCATATTGGTTTTGAGACTAGTTATACTAGGCCTTGTTTGTGACTATGACAACCTTTGGCATGTAACCACATTTGTATTTTCCTATTCATGGCCATAGAAAGTTGTTTGGTATATTTTTGCATGGATCTACAATGTAATTCTATTGGCAGCCATGTATGCAAAGTCAGTGCAAAATGTAATGAGCAACTAGTTCTTCTAGTTGGTTCCCCATCACTCCACTTATAGGTTGTTTATAATGTATTTCGTCCATCGTAGATACTCCTCTAACCTCACACATTAGGGGGCATCTCTTATAGCAAGATTTTCCTCACCCTATGCAATCTTGCACAAAGATCCTTTTTCCATTTCCCCATGTAGACTTGTCATCCCTGTTTGTAAATCCCAGTGATAAAAATACATATTTTTCCACATGTACGCACCTTTCCTACTATACAACATGCGTATACGTAGGTTGCACAACTACATCACATGTACATTGATATTTGTGCCCAAAAATGAAAATTAATGTCGGGTTTCCATGTCACGATAGAAGATCTATGATCATTGTCCTTCCATATACTGCAAACGTTCGGAATCTGCCCTTCAGTTCCATTTGAAGGATATAAATGGGCCAATTCCAAGCTATGGAAAGAAGGAGAAAGAAATCAAATTTGAGAGCAAAGTTTCTTTGGATAAATTATTTACTTCATATTGAGTCTACGTCCCTTTGTCCTTTAAGTTTGAACACAGTGTTGAGCCCCCAAGATCTTCCCTTATTGATTGAAAACCTCATTGTTTCTCTTTTATGAGCTTTCCTTTGGTGGAGGATTGAAGTGGTGGAGACCCAACTGGAAGGAACTTAGTTTCTCAATTTTGAACCATGCCGACACAAAAGTATATAACATTTTCACTTCTATTGATCATATATTAATAGAAATACTCTTTTCCCGTCCAATTGATATCTTGCAAATATTTGAATTATTATTCCATGGGTGTATTTTTCATGTTTATTAATGGATTATGATATTGAATGTGCTAATATCATTTATTATCACCATATTCTTTCTTTTCTTGGTTGATTGAGGACTATTTGTAGGTATATTGCTTTGGTTCAAGTTCTCAATGGTGGAATTCATCAAACGTCTAGACAAGGTAGGCCTTTTATCTTGTCTTGCTAGCATATTTGTTTACCTAGCATACTTGATAATAGAGTTGATTTCTGCAGTCATTTCCATCTGTTGTGGTTTACCCTATCCATAGAGAGATTTTCCTTGTAACAACATTTGTGTACATACGTGTGTTGTCCTCTTGCAAGAGGTGTATATACATGCTTTTCCCTTGAACAGTCACGTACATCACCCTTTTTTTATTGGTTGTTGTATTTGATGGTTGTTGGGTAGGTTTTGATGATTGTTGAGTCTTCTTGGGTCTTTGTTATGACTGTTAAGTGTTTTTGGAATAATAGGAAACCTTTGTTTGGTTGAATTTGTGGGCGGTACCTTTCTCATCACCCTTTTCATTCGATTGCCCTTGCATCTTGGGCTGGGTGTTTTCTCCTTGATATCCTACTTGGTTTGTCTTTGTTTACATAGAGTAGAGTTTTTATATCAAGTTGTTGTCCAGTCCTTTCATTTTCAGTCTTTTATATTGAAGATACAAAAATATTAGGCATTTTACATTGTTGGCATTTGATCTTTTGAGTCCTTATCATTGATCTTTGTACATGTAAAGAAATATTGTATCTTGTTTGGAATTGCATAACTAAATTAAGAATTTCATTTTGAAAGCATATCATTTATTAGGAATTGAAGTTAGGACTTTTCATTGTATTCATATTCATTTATTTTACTTGCTGAGTCTTAACATCATTAGTTTCACGATCGCATATTTTTGAGTAATCAAGGCCACTAAAAGAAACATTGATAATCTAAAATTGATTAGTAATGATTTTATTTTCTAGGGTGCACAAACTAGCTTAGGATTTAGAGATTTGGAATAGGATTTTGTGAGTAAACTTCTCCAAGGCTATTAAATCAACATATATGTCTGACTGAGTGAATAAATCCATTATATAATCAGTAATATCAGGAGGCTTTGCTTACACTGGAATTAGGCACAAGGTCACGTGAGGTTGGTTGAAGGGATATCCCCCCCGATACCTTCTTAGTGTTAGATATAGTTCTGGGGATCTATTCATATATGGGTATCTTGCTAGTACTTTTACCTCTGTGAGAGGTGGTTCTTTCAAGATTTTGGGCTTTGTTACGCTGCCCATACAGTGGACCTATCTTATGAATGTTGTCATGTGCATCGGTTATATCGTGGTTTCTTAGTTGCTTGAATTGGGTACCACATAGGTTACTTACAGGGGTTATTCTGCAGGTACCTTGGGTTAGATAAGCGTCAGACAACGCACAACCTTTATGGAGGATTACCTCTCCGGGGGGATCTGAACAATTGGTTGTAAGCCCACGAGGGCCCTTATAACTGATTATGATACCTCTAATCTTTAGTAGGGAGTCTTAGGCCCCTCTTGGGCAAGGAATACCTACTTTAGGGAGGGAGGCCCCTTTCAACCACTTTATCCTGTTTGTGTGCATATTGGTCTTTTGTTTATTTATTTTTTTGGTGTTCTCTTTGATTATTAGTTGACCTTATGATTTTGTATTGCGTCATGAGTTTCATTATCATGGATAGTGGAGTCCCTTTGGCTCCTTCATTTAGGGCTACCTCACCCATGGTCTTTGCTCATTCCATGGGGACTAATCCTTTTGTATTTCTGAGTGGTGCACCAAATCACGATACTCAACCAATACCTTGGGCCTCTAATCATTCTTCTCATAGTATTCCATACATATTTTCTCACTTTCCATCCTCTATCTCATCTCCTTATGTGAATCCTAGTTTTGGGTATGGGGGTATGATGCCTCCTTATTCTCTCTTTTTTGTTTGGTGGGAGTCATATCCCTGAAAAAAATCTTACAGTAGGAGGTTGGAATATTCCTTCATACAGATCCACTTTTCCAAGATAAAGTGCTCAAATGGGCAATCACTCTACTTATTAAACTTCGTCCACCTATCCTTCTTCTGCTATGCCGGTTCCTACGAATTCTTTTCCCATGGAGGACCTCTGTTTTTCCTATGGTGTTCCATCCAGAGGGTGTCCTTATTATAGTATGGGAAACTCCCTTCATAAAGTTCCTTCATCTGGGGAAACATATATATTCACATGAGTAACCCTTGTCATGTCGCTTTCTCTTCGCAAGCGGTTGCCTCAGTGTCGATGCAATTGCAACCCTTTATGAATCAGTATGGAGGAGGATACTATCTGGTCAAATAGGGCCATTGTGTATTCCAGAACCCTTAATGGCCTTCAATTTCTCAAAAACATTATTTTGTAGAACCTTGGTCTCAAATTCCACAACCAATTGCCACCACAAGCCCAGTCACTGCAAGTCATACTAGCATTATATCACCAACCTCTGCTAGTCATGTTGGAGATTGGTCATCCACCTCTGCTAGTCATGTTGAAGACCAACAATCAGCTGCTACAAGTCATGATGGGGGCACAAATCTAGTCATTGATAGTCACACTGCACATACATCACCAACCTCTTCTAGTCATGTTAGGGATTCATCACCAACCTCTACCAGTCATGTTGGAGATTTGCTACTAGCCTCTACAAGTCATGTTGGGAGCATGTCACCAGCCACTGCAAATCATGTTGGGTGCATTCATACGATTGAGAATCCTATATGTGTAAGACGTAAGCCCAAGTTTCTTTGTAGGATTTGTGAAGGAGATCACCTTACTCGTTTGTTCCCTGCTACTGCTGTGGTACCAAAAGCGTGGTCCTTGCCTGGGGGCCCTTCGGGTTCTGAGTCTTCTTTGGTTTCCCAACCTTCTTTGGTTGATATAGTGGTCATGTCGATGCAATATTTGGATGACACCACTCTCATTTTTGTAGGTGATGCATCTCTTGACCTTGTTGTCTCGTATCCTATTCAAACAGTTGTCATATCGACACAATCTTTGGCCGACACCACTCCTATTTTTTGGGGTGATGCATCTCTTGACCTTGATGTCTCACATCCTATTCAACCAACGGTTGAAGAAGTGTTCATGCCAATTCAATATTAGACCGATCCCACTCTTCTATTGGAGAGTGACAAGCCTAAGGAAGTGGCATTGTCGATACCATCTTCAGTCAATCCCACTCCTCTTTTGGAGGGTGATGCATCGTTCGACCATGTCCTTAGAATTTCTAGTCATGTACCTTATAAACAAGGAAGCATTATACTATCTTCGAGCATGCTCCCTCCGTGTCCTAAGGTGGTTTCCTTTGATTGGAATGATCTTGTAGAGCCTCAAATTCCTTCTTCTAAACCCTTCCATATAAGGGGAATTATTTGATATATTGTAGATAAGGTAACCTCTGCAAGTATTTTATCCTCCTCAACTTCGAAAGCTTTGGGTTTCCCCAAGATTGTGTTAGTTATATGTGAGTTGTTGACCTTCGACAGAAGTCCTGCATGGGATCCTTGGCCTCCCCCATTATATGTTGCTTAAAATAGAATTCCCTGAGTCTTGGTTAAGCTCTTTTCTGACTCTTTTAAATTGCGAAAAGATTTTTGAGTGAACTTGTCTCTTTCACACTCGTTAATTGGATTTGAATGGTCGCAAGTCTGATTTAATCTCTTTTCTGACTCTCTCAAAAAGAGAAAATATTTTCAAGTGAACTTGTCTCTTTCACACTCGTAAATTGGATTTGAAACAATGTCTATTTGGTGCAAGTTTATCCCTTTTTCAAACCAAGTAGACTAAGATTACCAAAAAGGACAATTTTTGGCGTTAAGTTGTAATTGCATCTCAATCTCTTGCTTGTAGTATTGACCCTATTGTAGGTTCTTGATTTTCCATTATAATCCTTTAACCTCATTAGGTTGCATCATCAGCCAAGCAGAGCCTTGTTTATATCCTTTGCATCTTGACACCCTATACCTTGGAGGAAACATTCCCTCGAGTGTCCATCTCCCACATGCACCTCCTTGCATTGAGCATAGGTATGTTCCACTGCTGTAACTAGTTTTATTACTTGCAACACTTGTTTCCTCCTCTGTATCATAGCATTCATTTGACTATGAAAAAACAAAAAAATACGGGTGGGAAGGGAATATTATCTTATATGGCAGCAATTGTGTTGCCTTTGAACAGAGCACAAAAATTGTGAGTCCACTTGTCATCAAAATTTTGGGTTTATCATGACCTTAGGAAGCTAAGCTCATTATAGAGAGTTTACTCCCTCGATTGGTTACTCTTCCAGTCCTTATGGAGAGTTTGATTGATGCCTCCTGCATCTCAAATTTTCATCATTGAGTCTATGTTGACAGAGTCTTCCATATGTCTCATTCTCTTGTTCAAAGGATGTATATCAACCTGTATCAGTCATTCCTCGGAAATATTGAGTTTGCATGTTGGCCATACCCTTAGTGTGTCTCATAATTACATGAAGTTGTAGTCCTATTGCGCACCCTAGTCCTACTTTCCTCATTGATAGGTAACCTTGAACTCAGCAGTTGACATTTCATCATCGGTCGTTGACTGGGTGGTTTCCCTTGTGTTGGATGGAAAGATATCTATTCACACATTGGGATTTGTGCAGTGTCTTGGATTCCATTAAAATTATTGGTGGTTTCCTCGCCTTTGTCAACAGTTTTCCTTATTGGATGCTATTCAGAGGGTCTTTTCCGTGTACCGCTTGCATCTGGAACATGTGAAAGATGCACACGGTCTTTGTTTAGTGAACATGTTCTTCATCTGATTTCCTCCAAATCATCAAGCTCCTGCTTTGTACCTTGTGTTGAATGATGAGAGATGCCTTAATGCTCTCCTTTCAATGGGTCTCCTTCCATCGAATTCACCTCATCTATTCTGGAGATGAGACCTAGAGTCCTATGAGTACCTCGAGGCTTACAGTCATTAGTGGTAGGTTCTCTAACCATAGACAGTTGGGAATACATCAATGTCTCCTGATCGATGGATTCTTCAAGTGTCTGACTCCGACACCTATATTCACACTTGTAAGAATGTACTCGGTGCCTTGATACCTAATTTCATTATCGGTAGGTTGTCTCGCATTTGTTAACGATATACCTCAATGACTGGTAATCAAACAAGGTATCATTGTGTTCGACCTCAACTCCTTTATTCACACGATGTAGACTTTCACCTTTGGTGGATTGTGTAGAAGACTTGAAGACATCAATTCATAGTCACAACTTTCTTGCATTGTTGCTACCTTTCATTGGACCAGTACCTATGTGACATCAGTGATCATGGGAGATCAGATTGCACTCCATTGTATACATATACCTTCAGATGGATTTTGAGACTGGTTTTACTAGGCCTTGATCGTGACTATGAAAACCTTTGGCATGTAGCCACATTTGTATTGCATATTCATGGCCATGGACATCTGTTTGGTATATTTTCACATGGATCTGCAGTGTAATTCAAATTGGAAGCCATGTGCGCAAAGTCAGTATAGATTGTAATATTCTCATGAGAAACTAGTTCTTCCATTTGGGTTCCCAGTACTCCACTTCTGGGTCTTATAATGTATTTTGACCATCGCAAATACTCCTCTGACCTCACACATTAGGGGGCATATTTTATAGCAAGATTTTTCTCACCCTATGAAAACTTGCACAAAAGGATTTTTTCCTTCCTATGCAGACTTGAAGTCCCTTTTTTCAAATCCCAGAGCTAAAAACATTATTTTTCCACATATATGTGCCCTACCTATTGTACATTATGCATATACACAAGTTGCACCACTATATCCTGCATACATCATGTTTTGTGCCCAAAATTAAAAAATGTTGTCGGGTTTCCATGTCACATCACGTGATCCATGATCCTTGACCTTCCATGTACTAGAAATGTTCTGAATCGGCCCTTCAGTTCCACTTGAAGGCTATAAATGGTCCAAATCTGAGCTATGGAAAAGAGGAGAATAATTCAACTTTGAGAGCAAAGTTACTCTGGAGAAATTATTCACTTCATATTGAGTATGCATCCCTTTGTCCTTTTAATTTTGAACACATTGTTCAGCCCCCAAGCTCTTCCCTACTTGATTGAGAACCTCATTGTCTCTCTTATATGAGCGTGCCTTTGGTGGAGGGTTGAAGTGGCAGAGGCCCAACTAGAAGGGAATTAGTTTCTCGGTTCTGAACCGTGCTGACACAGAAGTTTGTAATTCATTCACTTCTTCTTATTACATTTTAATAGAAATACTCTTTTCTTGTCCAATTAATATCTTGCAAATATTTGAATTGCTATTCCATGGGCATATTTTTTATGAATGTTGATGGATTATGCTATTTAATGTGACAGCATTATGTATTATCACCATATGCTTGTGTTTCTTGGTTGTTGAGGACAAGTTGCAGTTGTATTTATTTGATTCAAGTGCTCAATGGTGGACTTCATCGAATGTCTCGATGAGGTAGGCCTTTTATCTTGTCTTGCTAGCATATTTGTTTATATAGCATACCTGAGATTATATTTTATTTCTGCAGTCATATCCATATGTTGTGGTTTACCCCTAGCCATAGAGAGATTTTCCTCGTAACACCTTTTCCTTTAATCTAACATTTTCCTTGTAACACCTTTACCTTGTGTATTTTGGAGATTTGAGATGTAGGCATTTTACTAAGGTCATATTTAGAACATGATTTTCCTTTCTTATTTTTCTGACTTGTTCCTTCAAATACTACTTTTCTGGAATTTCTTTCAAATATTTCATTATGTATAGTAAACGATTCATCTTCTGAAAAATGTTCTTTCTGTGTGATAACTTCCAATGCAATCTGTTGGGTTTCTTGTAAAATCTGCTCTTCTTTAGGAAACTGTATATCTTCAATGCCAACTTCAAGGTCCATATCTTCAAGAGATAAGTTATTAACATCATTTTCTAAAACTTGTTGTTCTTATTCTTCTTGAATTGGATTTTTTCTCTTCTTTCTTACTGGAATTTTGTCAGGATTTTCCATTTTCCCTTGAGGGGGGTTTTTATCACCTCCTCCACTTGAACTACCGCTCAAAAAAAAATTATGTTGGGATGTTGTTTGAATATTACTTTTGGGTAAACTATTATTTTGTGACATTGTTGGAGGTTTATTACCTTTTTCATTTGGCCTATATTGATTTGTAGTGCTTAGAAACATTTCAATATAATCAACAACCTATAGAGGAGTATCTTGATTGTTGTCCTCTTCTTCCCCACATACAATTGTTTGGGTAAATGAACTACTAAATCCCACTGATTGCATGTGATCCATAAAAATATTACTTGGGCCAAACCCTTTGATTTTATATGCATACTTCAAATTTAAATGCTTGTAATAGATCGAAAACTCATTTATTTTGTTCATATTTATCAACACAATTTCTCCAACTTTCCATGGTAATGGGATAATTTGTCTTTTCCTCATTTCATGAAAAAAGTGGATCCAAAATCCATATTGTCTAGCAACTTCAATGATAAATAATTTATCTAAAACAAAATACAACAAAAAAAACATGGTTTTCTCTGGAACAAAAGTCTTTGATAACATTATGATTTTCCATCATCAAGGCACCCCTTTTATTTATAAAAGTTACTGCTTTTGAGGATAACCTGGATGTGTTATCTCCAAAGAGAAGCTTCTTGAAAAATGTAACAAATTCATTATACACTTCGTAGAAGAAGATAGAAGTCTTGTGTCTCCAAAGGGATTGGTACCAAATAGTTACATGGTCAAATTTATTGTTTACCCTCTTGATAATTGTTAACCCTTTAAAAGCATCGCAATATGTGATTGCAAATATTAAATATGAGGCCATGAAAAAAATATTTTCCTTCTTAAAATTTGACAGTTGGGAATCAATTTCAATGGAGATAAGATTTCCCCAATCAAAAATGGATTTTTCATGAACTATAAAATACATAATGTACAGAGCTAGAAGAGAAATGGTTGTCGTATTCTCTTGACCAATAACTCTACTGAATAACTATGTGATTTATCGATAAGGATTTTTTAAATAACTAACCTGAATTCTTGTTATGTCGACAGGTATTTCCAAGGGGTCTTCGAGATATTCTTGCAGAAGGTCAAGTCCATTGTTTCGATTCTCAAGGAAATATATTGCTTCTTTTCCCTTGAAATTAAGATTTGGGTCAGGTAATTTTATCATTTTCCTGAAAACCACTGGTGATAATGAGACATGAGACTGGCCTTGGAGTTCAATAAATCTCCAGTTTGGGATATATTTTTCAACACACCAACAATTTATTTACAATCAAATACTTCTGGTATGCATCTAGCAAGATAAATTCCATACGTCCACAATATATTTTCATTTCTTTGAAGCATAGGTAAAGTAGAGTAATACTAGTATGATCTCAACCACTGGAAATTCTGATCTTCCCGCCCAAATATGTTCATTGTGTCTTCACATAAATTTTGTCTTACTATAGCCATGAAGTTGAAAAATCATTTTTGTAGTTACTTTGAAAATAGTTGTAAATGAATCTTTTATCCAAATAATAGAAATTTAATCTTTTCCCCCCAAAAAAGAACTTATGTGAATTGAATGAAATTCTCTCAAGATCTATGACATTAATTATAGCCTTTATGTAATCTGAAAAGTAGTTTTCATCCATATATTATTATTTAATGTATCTCTATAAAAAGCATAAAGAATAACATCAAGTCACAGTGGGGACATGAATGAAAGAAGCGTTACAGTGAACCCGTGAGTCCGCCAACCTGTGAACCCATAGTAAGAAAGGGAAAAAATCAGAAAAATACCAAGCATTGTAATTGATCGGACTTAAAAGGTGAACAAGAAGGAAATATCCAGGGACCCACCAACTCGTGGTGAGAACAAGTGTGAAATATTCGAAGTGTCGTAAGTGTTGTGCAATATTTTGATCGTGGAAGTAAAAGTGCATTTTGATGATAATGGAGGTATAAAGAAGAAAATTCCAACCCGTGAACCCATGGTAGAAAAATTGACTAAGTATGATAGAGTGAAAGAAAAGAAAGGTATGGGAGTCAGAATACCTCCTATCACCTTTTAACATGCTACGATTATTCATCTGAGGTGGTCTCGATAATTTCAAAAGAACTAAACTCCTCCATTCAATGGATCCATTATGGATGGGAAGACAACCTCAAAATGTGGTTGGAAAACAAAATTTTGAACCACCTGGAAGCTCTTCCTTCCATGTATTTTCCCTCAGAACCCTACTAACCATTGCTCATGAAAAAGGTTTGAAAATTTGCAGGTGTTCATAGACTTCAAGTTAGTTGTTGACTCGGCCTGCAAAAGGGCATCTATTTCAACCATGATCCTGACTCCTCTATTAAAATATGTAAAACATCATATGAGTCTCTTTGACAGTTTGTCTTTTCAGCACATTTTCAAAGAATCAAACTCAATGGCTGATAATCTCTCCAAAGAGGCATTGCATCTCCCCAATGGAGCACTCTATCTTGACAAACACATATATAGAGTATATTTCCATTCCATGGGATCTCACCTCTAAGGAAAATCATCGTAAGTACGGATCATAGTGAATCCCCCATGCATAAAAGTGTAATGGTGGGACTGGTGTTTCACTTTTTGGATATAGAGAAAGGACATAACTCGTACGTGACTGATGTTTCATTTTTTGGATATAGAGAAAGTACATAGCTCCATATCTTCAAGAGATAAGTTATTAATATCATTTTCTTAAGCTTGTTGTTCTTATTCTTCTTGTATTGGAATTTTTCTATTCTTTCTTATAGGAATTTTGTGAGTATTTTCCATTTTCCCTTAAGGGGGATTTTTATCACCTCCTACGCTTGAACTACTGCTCAAAACATTTTTCTGTTGGGATGTTGTTTGAATATTACTTTTGGTTAAACTATTCTTTTGTGACATTGTTGGAGGTTGATTACCTTTTTCATTTGGCCCCTTTCCTCTTTTCCTATATTGATTTGTAGTTCTTAGAAAAGTTTCAATATCATCAACAATCTATAGATGAGTATATTGATTGTTATCCTCTTCTTCCCCGCATAAAATTGTTTGGGTAAATGAACTATTAAATCCCACCAATTACATGTGATCCATAAAAATATTACTTGGGCCAAACCCTTTGATTTTCTTCGCATACTTCAAATTTAAATGATTGAAATAGGTCGAAAACTCATCTATTTTGTTCATATTTATCAACACAATTTCTCCAACTTTCCATGGTAATGGGACAAATTGTCTTTTCCCCTTTTCATGAAAAAAGTGGAGCCATAATCCATAATGTCTAACAACTTCAATGATAAATAATTTATCTAAAACAAAATACAACAAAAAAGAATGGTTTTCTCTAGAACAAAAGTTTCTGATAACATTATGATTCTCCATCTTCTCCAAAGTACCCCTTTTATTTAGAAAATGTATTGCTTCTGAGCATAACATGGATGCGTTATCTCCAAAGATAAGCTTCTTGAAAAATGTAACAAATTAATTATACACTTTGTAGAACAAGATAGAAGTCTTTTGTCTCCAAAGGGCTTGGTACCAAATAGTTACAGGGTCAACTTCAGGGATGATTTTAAGGATGGAAAWTTATTTTTAAATGTAGAAACCTTGGCGAATCTTATTAATCCTTCATATTCCAACTATAAATGTTTGGCGATATTTTTGTAAAAATATTTAAATTTCTAAGGATTTTATATAGTTTGTATAAAATTTTAGCGATTTTTAAGTTAAAATAATTTTATTCTATAGAATTTGGGCGAATCATTTTTAGAATAGCGAATCTTTTTTGGGGAAAAACCATGGAAAATTAGCCCATGAGAAAAATTTAGCCCCTAAAATCATCCATGGTCAACTTTACTATTTAACCTCTTGCTAATTGTTAACCCTTTGAAAGCATGGCAATATGTGATTGCAAATATTAAATATGAGGCCATGAAAAAATTATTTTCCTTCTTAAAATTTGACAACTGGGAATCAATTTCAATGGAGATAAGATTTCCCCAATCAAAAATGGATTTTTCATGAGCCGTAAAATACATAATGTACAGAGCTAGACGAGAAATGGTTGTCGTATTCTCTTGACCAATAACTCTATTGAATAACTATGCTATTTCTTGATAAGGATTTTTTAAAGAACTAGCCTGAATTCTTGTTATGTCAATAGTTATTGCCAAGGGGTATTCAAGATATTCTTGCAGAAGGTCAAGTCCATTGTTTCATTTCTTAAGGAAATATCTTGCTTCTTTTCCCTTTAAGGTAAGATTTGGGTCAGGTAATTTTATCATTTTCCTGAAAACCACTGGTGATAATAAGACAAGAGATTGGCCAAGGAGTTCAATAGCTCTCTGGTTTGGGATATATTTTTGAGCATACCATGTAACAATTTCTTTACAATCAAATACTTCTGGTATGCATCTAGATAGAGAAATTACGTGTGCCCACACTATACTTTCATTTCTTTGAAGTAGAGGTAAACTAGAGTAATACCAGTATGATCTTGACCACTGAAAATTCTGATCTTCCCACCCAAATATGTTCACTGTGTCTTCCCAGAATTCTTGCCTTACTATAGCCATGAATTTGAAAAATTGTTTGCGTATTTACCTTGAAAATATTTGTAAATGAATCTTTTATCCAAATAATAGCAATTTAATATTTTCCCCCAAAAAAGAACTTAATGTTAATTTAATGAAATTCTCTCAAGATCTATGTCATTAATAACGACCTTTTCGTAATCTGAAAAGTAGTTTTCATCCATATATTATCATTTAATGTATCTCGAGAAAATCATAAATTAAGAACATCAAGTCACAACATGATCCGTAGGATCTTTTAATGACTATGGTTGAGTTTTAATTTTGCATGCGTTAATTATCCAATTGAGAAGCTTAATGAAAGAATGAGGAAAAGAGAGGAATTATGACAGCCATATACACATATGAAGATCTGAAATGAAGTAATAAACAACAAACCATAACACGAGAATTGATAACAGAGTTCGGCACAACGTTGCCTACGTCTCTAGGCCTTTGTCTATGTGGGGGAGGCTTCTTTATTTCTGTTCAAAAGCTCAAAAGTACATCGCAGTAGTGCCAATTGGCTACAAGACTTATTTGGTCATGTTCTTCCAGATCTTTAGAACCCTGCAAAGAAAACGACACATAAAATGGACGTTCGGAGCTCCCAGAAATGGCCCGCAAGCGTCTGCTCCTCAATAGCTTCCCTGCATAAAAATGGCTTTGGCTTGGCTTCCCTTCAGCATAAATATGCTCTGACTATCCTCCATGGCCTCAAACAGTCCTGGTTTATATATATCTGAAGTTGTTTATCCATCCCCAACTTCCTCCCAAAATTTGGGCTCCAAAAATGCCCAATATCTCCCAAAAATGGATAAAATCCATTAGTTACAGGCAAAATATCAAATAAAAACCCCAAACTTTAGCATAAAAACCACTTTTGTATAAAAATGTGGGCGCAGCCCCCTTTTGGTGTGCTCCTAGTCATATGGGAGGCAACCATGTGGCCGGGCGCTCCACCTATCCAGGCTGGCTCCTAGTTCTGTGGCGTGTAGGCATAGGACCGTTGGTCTAACAAACTCCCATCGCGCCCTTTTCGTTTGGTTAGGTCTGGGTCACTTGGGATTCCCCGTGACCTGCAGCTACTCCCTATCCATTTACTCCAGCAATTTAAACCCCTTGCGTGCTCGTGGCCATATGGGGCGGCAATACAACCAAGGTCGAAACCATGGGCTGGGGCTAAGCCCCGGCCCCTTTCCGCCTCCGAATAAATTTTTGTTTTAATTCAAATAAATACTTTGTCGTATAGATAATAAGAACTACTCGTGGGGCAGGCAGTTAGCCTGGTCCTACCAGTCCATAGCCCAGAGGAGAGTTCGGGGTTCGACCTCGATGGAGAACATAAAATTTTACACAAACCACGAGCCAACCATAGGGTGCCACGTGGCAGCCCATGACTGGGCCACGTGGCACCTCAACAACCAATCAAAAAGTGCCAAGTGTTGAACGCTAACTTGTCCACGTATCTTCCACATACCTTGCCACCTGTCACCGTACCTGCCCAGTCAGCCTAATGATGTCATCCTTTCCACGTTAGCCTATGCCACATGTCACCCTTACAGTGGTGACACGTGTCACCCTTTGACTGGTCCAAATGTACCTATCGTACGCCATATCACCTTCCATGTGTCATCTCCAGGAGCTTCCATGTCAGCTGTACAGTCGTACGACCTGTACAGTCAGCCTGCCACATGGCACTGTACGGACTGTACAGACTGTACAGTCATCCCCTTTTTTTGCCTATTTGGGTTTTTGGACAGAATGTGATATCTTTCACATACAAAGCCCATTTGAAGAAGTAAATATATGGTTGGAATCGGGAAGATGAGATGGGCGCAATGGCGTTGGTTTCGTCAGATTCCAAGCACTTTCATTTTTGAGCCTTTTTTAGCCCTGTCAGGCTTCTGGATCTGATTCTAGATCACAATAGGGACAGGAATGAAAGAAAATTTAAGGTGAAACCACAAGTTCGCCAACCTATGAACCCGTAGTAAGAAAGGAAAACAATTAGAAAAAGACTAAGTATTGTAATTGATCAGACTTAAAAGGTGAACAAGAAGGAAAGATTCAGGGACCTGCCAACCCGTGGTGAGAACAAGTGTGAAATATCTGAATTGTCTTGCAATATTTTTATTGCAGAACTAAAAGTGCATTTTGATGATAACGAAGGTATAGAGAAGAAAATTCCAACCCCTGAACCTGCGATGGAAAAATTGACTAAGTATGGTAGAGTGAAAGAAAAGAAAGGTGTGGGGTCAAAATACCTCTTATCACCTTTTAACATGCTACAATTATTCGGCTCAGGTGGTCTCGATAATTTCAAAAGAACTAAACTCCCCCATTCAATGGACCCATTATGGATTGGAAGACAACCTCAAAATGTGGTTGGAAAACAAAATTTTAAACCACCTATAAGCTCTTCCATGTATTTTAGTGAATTCAATAGGGTGGGTGTGCAACTGCCTTATATTTCAAGATAAACATGTCCCCTAAAATCATGCTCTGTTCAAATCACCAATCTTGCTAGGGAATTTTAGGTAAAGAAGATAAAAAAGAAACCACACATCCCATCATGCCAAACATCGACCATGGAGTTCCATGGGGATTCTTTGACAAAGCCAGTCAAGGACTTCCTTCGAGGTGTGGAGTTGGTATGGTCCTAAACTTGAACATATCCCATTACATCCATGTTCGATACACATCTGAAGAGGCTCCAACAATCGAGTCGAACTCATAGCCCTCAGAACCCTACTAACCATTGCTCATGAAAAAGGTGTGAAAATATGCAGGTGCTCATAGACTCCAAGTTAGTTATTGACTTGGTCTGCAAAAGGGCATATATTTCAACCATGATCCTGAATCCTCTATTAAAATATCTAAAAAATCAGATGAGTCTCTTTGACAGTTTGCCTTTGCCTTTTCAACACATTTTCAAAGAATTAAACTCAGTGGCTGATAATCTCTCCAAAGAGGCATTGCATCTCCCCAATGGAGCACTCGATCTTCACAAACACGTATATTTCCATTCCACATGATCTCACGTCTAAGGAAAATCATCGCAAGTATGAGTGAATCCCCCATAAAGAAAAGTGTAATGGCAGGACTGGTGTTTCATTTTTTGGATATAGAGAAAGGACATAACTTGTACCTTATTACGCAAACCCATATGAAAAAATTCCTTACACCAATAACCATGTATGTATTCATCTTTGGAGTCACCAACAGGCGTAGGATTCCCAATTACAATCAAATCATGATAGGCTAATAGTTGAAGACCCATATGCATTCCATGCAAAATGACATGACAAGTCCCCACAATTTAAACTCTGAAGAAATAATGGTGGTGAATGGCCTAATGAATAGTGCCAAATGGGACATTTCCACTAAATAGAATAAAAAACCTTAAAGTACTCATATGTATATATGTGTATTTAACAAACCTTTTTATTTCTTCCAAACATTCAAAATAATTTACATCTCTATTATTCTTTTGTGTATTATGAATGGATTTTGTATTATGGATGGATTTCAGCAGTTGATTTCAATAACAATAACTTTGATGCATCTATTTGATGATATGGGATGAATTTCATAAATGATAACCCTGATGAAGGCCCCCATTATGCGCTAGTTGAGTATTTATTGCCTCACATAAGTGTTTTCCCTTTAATATTTTTATATGTAATTGATGTTGAAAGATAATTTCATTTAGATGTTCAATGCATTTTTCTTCACCATGTGATCTATGAATAAATCTCTACATATAAACATTTTTTTCCAATGTGTGAATTTTTTTTGTCTTTAGAGAATATGTTCTTTTAATAATCAATTAATGATGGTAGGATTCCAACATTATTCCTCTTCAATGTTACAACAAAATGGCTAAATAGTTGATCAATATGGTCATGTGTTAGGAAGCTAATATATAAAGGAAAATGAATTGAAATGAAAGGTTGTAAATATTTTTCAAAAGTCACTATCATTGATTAATTATCTTAGACACATTTTAAGTGAAGGAGATTGGGATTTGGATTTGTCTCAATTAGGTACAACACCGGTAATTGAATAATTGCATATACATTAAAATTGATACACACAATGCAATTTTATTCAATAGAGAATTAATGTTATTAAAGATCTTCCAAATGAAAAACAAGAAGTTGGTTTGAAGAAAGAAGATATTAATGAAATGTGTATGGAAAAAATGTCAATGGAGCCTCAACAATCATTGAAAAAGTTGTTTGAAAATGATAACTTTAGACAGCTTGCAAACATAGAGGACCCAATGGAAGAGAAAAATGATGCATAAGAAAATGATGATGTATCCATAAAAAATGATGAGTTTAACATAAATGATATTATTGATTAGTTTTAAGATATCAATGAAGAACATGGTAAAATTGACAAATTATTGGTAAGTTATAGTGTATTGTTTTACCTTTGAGATATTACATTAAGAATAAATAACAATATCTATCATTGTTTCATGTTAAATTATTTTAATACTCTATGCCATAATATATGGTTTACCTTTTGGCTTTAGTTTTAATATGAGTTATTACTTTAGTAAAAATAACATTAAATATTAAATATTGTTATTTTATACATGAAATTTATAAAAATATGAAGAAAAAAATTAAGTCTTTTTTATTAATTTTTTCCATAAAATGTAATGAAATGAGGGGTTCAAGAGGTGATTTTGGTGTTGATTTTGGTGTTATTGTTCTTAACATTTTTTTAAAATGATACATATTTTATTTTATTTTATTTATTTATTTATTTTTAGAGTTTTTTCTTTTTCTTTTCTTGGATAAAATTAAAGATGTTATATTTAAGTGTTTTTAAATATAATTTTTTTTTATGTTTTCTTTTTTAATTGTGTTTTTAAATTTTTATGTTCAATGTTGTTTTTAATGTTTGTTTGAAATTTTTCTTTTCCTAACAGATGGTTATATTTAAGTGTTTTTAAATATAATTTTTTTTATGTTTTCTTTTTAATTGTGTTTTTAAATTTTTATGTTCAATGTTGTTTTTAATGTTTGTTTGAAAATTTTCTTTTCATGTTACGAATATTTTTGTGTGTTTTCTAAATTGATTAAAATATATAGATAAAAAAATTTGTTTTATAATTTATATTTTTAAGAATTATTTTAGGGTAAAGTTTTTTTTATATGATTTTCAAATTAAAAATTTATAAAAATCATTATTATTATAAAATTTAAAACTTATATTTTTCAATTTTGAATACAGGGAAAATGGCATCAAGAAGAGTATATGTGAATCTTTTTAGAGAAAGCTATACAATCATGGCACCCAATATTGCAATTGGGGTCTTTCAAATTGCTAGCCAACAAAAGAGTAGTATTTATCTTCAAGGTCTCACAAATAAGTTATTAAAAAATATGAAGAATGCTAGAGATTGGAAATCCAATTTAATGAAAACAAAATGGATCATTCATGGTCAGTGAAGGATATAAATAGACAAAATGGAGAAAATATATATTTGTATTGTCTTGATTTTGAACACCTACATTGATTATGATTGTGAATTGTATACTTACCAAATATTCAATAAAATGGTTATACTATTTTTAGAAATCACAATGTCACTATTTTGGAGATTTGTGGTTTTTCATTTAGACACGCAAACACGATTAGTACTATTAACCTTCAAGGGCAAAGCAAATTCGAGGAAGTAAATTTATTGGTAAGATAACTTAAATGTATTATTTAGTATTTAATGCTAGACATCAATTGTAATTATTTGGAAGTTAATTGAATTCTTATTTATCTATATTATATTAAGAAGCCAAATCTTCATAGCTGAAATAGTGATTCATTTATGAATAATGTTGAAAGCATACATATCACATGCTAGAAAAAAGACGATGCTTATGATTTTGTTCTTATCAATGAAAAAGATAGAAGTAAACATACTTAATTATTGACTTATAATATTGTGGTTAGAAAGCTAACATATGATGAAAAGGATTTGAAAGGAGAGATTGTAAAGATTTACCAAAAGCCACAAGCATTGATTAATTATCTTATTAATACATTTTCGAGTGAAGAAGATTGGGTTTTGGATTTGTACTAGGGTTTAGATAAAATTTGTGTTTGTTTAAACCATTTTATTGAATTATTTAATATATTTGGTGATTATGTATAACACTAGCATGTTATTTGCAGAAAGGAAGAAATTGCATATCCATTGAAAATGATACACTACAATGCAATTTTATTCAGAAGAGAAATAATGCTATTAAATCTCTTCTAGATGAAATATAAGAAGTTGGTTTGAACAAAGGAGATTTTAGTGAAACATGTGTGGAAAAAAAGTCAAATGAATCTCAACCACCATTGAAATGGTTGTTTGGAAAGAATTAATTTGGACAATTTGCAGACATAGAAGAACTAATGGAAAAGTAGAATGATCTCCAATAAAATGATAGTGTACCTAATGAAAATCATGAGTTTGGCCTAGTTGACATTATTGATTAGTTTTAAGATGTTGTTGAAGAATATGGTCAATTTAACAAATTATTTGTAAGTTTTATTGTCTTTTTTATGTTGTGCATTTTTAATATATTTTATTTCATAATATATGGTTTACATTTTCACTTTCATTTTAATGTGAATTATTACTTCAACGAAAATAACATTAAATATTGTCTTTTTTATACATGAAATCTATAAAAATATTTAAAAAAAAGTTTTAAAATGTTATTTTTCTCTATCTTCTTTTATTAATTATGACTATAAAAAATATTTATTTGTGATATCATTTAAAAAAAAAAAAAATTCCAAAATGTATATATTTTTTCATTATAATTAGTTTTTAAATGTTGTTTTTGACTAAATGTTTAAAAATAAAGTTATTTAATTACAAATATTAGTTATGAATTAAATTGAAGTTAATAAAATATTAAAAACATCATTTTACATTGTATTTAAAATGTATGGTAACCTAAATCAACTAATAACACATAATTTGTTGAAAAATCATGACATGTTGAAAAATATGACATTTAAAAAAATAAATGATATATAAAATTTATATATGGTTTAAAATGACATCTCTTTACCCCATTTCATTGCAATTTCCCATTTCATTGCATTTTCAGTAAAACTACAATGAAATGGGGAGTGGGGGTTAATACCCCTCATTCCCTAATGATAATGAAATGGTGTCGAAAATGAAATGAAATGAAATGAAATGGTGTCTTACGGGGATATACCCACGATTTGAAAATGCAATTAAATTAGTGGGGAAAGGGATGATTCTAGAAATGATTTTTTTTTTTTTTTAATAAATGATATGTGTTTTATTTTTTTTAAAAGTTATATTTTGAGAGGATAGGTTTTTTTTTGTGAATGGAAGAATCAACAACTAACCAGGCTCGTACTTGTATGAAACACGGTCGATTTGATTGTTATCACTATAACCTCCAGGTGTGTTTATGAGGCTTCATATGCGACACACAACTTAAGTTGAGGTTTTGAACCGATGAATTCACATAACAAAATGTCTCAATAGTACACTCCATCAACTTCCCTACACCTCAGAGACAATAAAATTAAAGATGGTTATAATTAAGTTTTTTTTCCTCTAATATTTTTTTTTTTTCGTTTTTATTTTTTATTTAATGTTGTCTACAAATTTTTTTAATGTTTTTTTTCAAATTTTGTTCTTTTGTTTTAGAATTAATTTTTATGTTTTTTTACAATTTATTTTTATTAAATTTATTAAAACGTTTAACAATAAAAATCATTCTACAATTCATGTTTTTAAGAATAGGTTTTTTTTTTTTAAAGTATAATAATGTTTTTACAATTCATCTTTTTAAGAATAGTTTTTTTTTTAAAGTATAATAATGTTTTTATAAGATTTTTGGTTTAAACATTTAGATTTAGAATTATTATTATTATTATTATTATTAT
>ML780232.1:1905041-1923619 GCA_009831015.1 Picea engelmannii
ATATATATATATATATATATATATATATATATATATATATTGGATGAAGGTAAAACGGAATCAAAGAGGGTATATATAAATCTTTTGGGAGCAATAATTTGTAGTGTAAATAATCCGAAAAAAATAGATAAAACCCATAAAATGCAGTGCAAAACCAAAGAACACAACAAAAAAGAGAGACAAAAATAGAGAGCTATGTTCACTTGTCTCTTCAAGAGAGAAACCTCCCAGATTAATGCTCAAAATACAATAACAATCCTTGAAAAAAAAATACATAACCTTCTACTCAATATATAACTATACATAGAGGATGCTAACTACCTATGGGCCCTTTATAATGAGAGATGACCAAGTAATTTGGGCCTTATTACTAAAAATGACCCATTATTACAATGAGTGACTATTAACTAACTATTTAATGGGCCTTATTGAAGGAAGTTGGAATTATACATTAAAAAAATATGTAAGAGGGTTATGGTAGGATCCTAACATTACTTTCCCCTTCAAAAGATTTGTTTTCCTCAAGGGTGAAGAAGAGGAAATTGTTGTAGCATCGATGTTGGTTCCCATGTGGCATATTTTGGTTGCATATATTTCCACTAGATAAATACTTCCTTGTTCATGTGTTAGTGCAACTAGAACTCTCTGGTATCTAATACTTCTTTTGGATGAAGCCAAATGTAATCTTCTTCATCACATTCTGGTAGTTTGGTTTTCAATTTCTAATTTGATCCCACAACTTTCTTCAGATAAGACGCATGAAAGACTAGATGAATATTGGAGTGGGTTGGAAGAGATAGCTTGTAGGTGACCTAACCAACACGTTGTATGATCTGATAGGGACCATAGAAATTGATATCTAGCTTCTAGGGAGATTTATCTTTGAGTGATGTCTATTTATAAGGAACCAGGTGAAGAAACAATTAATCCCCTTTGTTAAAAGAACATTCAGATCTATGTTGATCGACTTGTGGTTTTATTCAATTTTGTTCCATAAACATGTTGTCCTTGAGGATACAGATAATGGCTTCTCTGGTGTGAAGCATTCTATCTACTGCATGAACCTTAGAGGCTCTTGGTATATAGGATGCCACTGGTAGGGGATTTGGGCCATAAATAGCTTCATATGGTGTCATTTTGGTAGCTCCATGATAAGTGGTGTTGTACCACCATTCAACAAGGGTAAGACATTGTGCCCATTAGTGTGGTTTTTTATAAGAAAAACATCTCAAATAATTTTATAGGAACTTGTTGATAACTTCTATTTGACCATTGATTTGCGAATGATACACAATTCTCATATTTAGCAGTGTACCTTGAAGTTTAAATAGTCCATGCCAAAATTTGTTGGTGAATTTCGGGTCCCAATCGAAGAAAATGGAAATGGGCATGCCATGTAGCTTAAAGATATGATCAATGAAGGCCTAGGCCATTGAGGAAGGAGTGGAAGGATAAAATAGGGCACAAAAATGGCCATTTTTCGAAAGATGGTCAACAACCACCACGATGATTGATTTGTTTCCTACTTTTGGGAGTCCCACAATAACTCCATTGAAATGTCTATCAAAATCTGTGTTGGGATTGGTAATGGTTGCAATCCCTATGGCATATTCATTATCTCTCCCTTATTTCTTTGGCAAGTTTCACAAGATGCTATGAAGTCTTGTATATCTATTTTCATGCCATCCTAGAAGAATGAATAATTATTTCTTTCATAGGTTTTATGAAATCCGAAGTAACTGGATATCAATGATGAATGTATATCCTTTAAGACTTGTTGTTTTAGGGATGAATCTTTTGCTAGAACAATGCACCATTAATACTACAATGTATATTTTTCCCATGTATGAATTTTAGGTGGGTTGGGATCTACCTAAATAAATTGGATGAGTTTCCTTATATTATTGTTTTCTCTCCATTCCTTGTGGGCCTCCTTGAACCATCCTAGACTCGATAATGATAAGGTGAAGAGTGATCCATCCTCCTTGATTTTTCTAGATAAAGCATTAGCCACAACATTCTCTCCAACCTTATTATATATGATATCATAATCATACCCCAACATCTTGGTGACCCACTTGTGTTTCTCTGGTGAAGACAACTATTGTTCAAGAAAGTACTTCAAAATATGATGCTTAGTATTGGACTGAATTTAATGCCTCCCTATGAGATATGGGCACCAAGTCTCCATTGCATGAAGGATATCCATCACTTCCTTATGATATGTGGGTTTTCCCAAATTGTGGTCGTACAATTGTTTACTAGTCAATGCCAAGGGGCATCCTTCTTACATTAACACTGCTCTAAGACCTGTCCTCAAATCATCACATTCCAATAAGAAAGTCTTATTAAATTCAGGTACTTCTAATGTTGGAGTAGTACACATGGGATCTTTTAAAACGGTGAAGTTTTGTGCTACTACCTTACTCCAAATAAAGAAATTATTTTTAAGGATTGAAGTTAGGGGAGTTGAAAATTTTCAATAATTTTTCACAAATTTCTTGTAGTAGCCTATAAGTCCTAAAAATCCCCTCAAGATATTTAGTTTTTTGGTATGGGGACAATCTTGCATAGCCACCACTTCCTTGGGATTGACTCATACTCCCTCCTACTTACAATGTGACCCAAATATTCAACCTCGGGAGCCCCAAAAGCACATTTGGAGCGCTTCACAAATAATCAGTTGTGTATCAAGAGATGCAAGGGATTATAAACATGCTCTAGATGTGATTCCCATGTTTTATTATATATCAAGATATCATCGAAGAATATTAGCACAAAATTGCATAGGAAGGGTTTGAAAATATTGTTCATGAGACTTTGGAAAGTGGATGGATCATTACAAAGGCCGACAGGAATTACTAGAAACTCATAATGGTTTTCATTTTTTCTGAAGGATGTCTTTGGGATGTCTACCTCTTTCATCTTTATTTGGTGGTATCCTGAACGTAGATCAGGCCTATTGAAAACGTTTCTCTTTGAAGTTCATCAAGGAGAACATCAATAATAGGGATGGAAAATTTGACATTGATTTTCAACTTATTCAAAACCTAAAAATCAAGACATATGTGCCAAGTTCCTTCCTTATTTAATACCATTACTACTAGTGATGAGTAAGGGCTTGTACAAGGACATATCACCCATGCCTCCAATATCTTGTGAATGATATTTTATATTTAATTATTTTTTACAAAATGGTGGCAATAAGGACGTACATTTGGTGGTTGACTTCCTAGAATCATGGGAATGCCATGGTCCTACTCTCCTAAAGAAGGGGGTAATCCATTTGGTGTCTCAAAGACCTGATGATGTTTTTCAAGGACTAGCTACAATTCTAGGTGGATTTCTTGTGTTGAGTTATCCATAACCTGTATGGAATTAAATTGGGAAACAATTACATATTGTCCCTTCTTTAATAACTTCTCCATACAATGAGAAATGAATATTTTAATAGAGCCTCCATGAAGCCCTTGAAGGGTGTGTACATTACCCTCTTGAGTGAAATGCATATAGAGTTTTTTGAAATCCATGGTGAGTTCCAACGTGCATATCCATTCTACCCCCAATGCTATATCACACCCACCCATATCAATGGAAAATATATCGATTTTGAGTTGACAGACTCCCATATGGAGTCTAACATTTTCACATTTTTCCCCACATTTCATCATACCTCCATTGGATATCATTATTTGAAAGTTGGAAAATAGTTTTACGAACAAATGGGTTTGTTTTGCCACTCTCTTATGAATGAAATTGTGAGTAATGCCACTATAAACTAGGAACATGAATTTTCGTTGTTTGATGTAACCCATGAGTTTCAAGTTTTGTGGAGTTGAAATGCCTAATAATGTATGCAAGGACATAAGTGATTCTTCATGAGAGAATGTATATTTGATATCCATTGTATTTTGAATGTTGGTGTGTTCAACTTGTAACTCCAGTGTCTCTACAATGCTTATGTCTTTGATAAGGGCCTGGGTGGTCAAATAAATTTGGAACAATATATGTTATTTACACCGATTACCTGGAGCATATTTTTCATCACAATTATAGCAGAGTCCTCATCTTTATAAATCTTCCATTTATTCTAGAGACAACCTTTTGTTGAGTTCATTTTCCACTTCCAAAAATTCCCTCCCATTTTCTATTCTCCTGAATCCTTTTCTCCCTTTCTTTTCCCTCTTCTACACTTACTCATTTTTCCCTTTTCTTTTTTCCCTTTTAATATCCCTTTCTAGTTCTACACTTAGTCACGTTTTTAGACTGTGACTTCCCAGTTTGGCGGACTTAAGGTTTCTCATCTCCATCTATAACTTCACATCACGAGTCTGAACGACCATTTTATTGTCCCATACTTAGTCGATTATATGATTGTGGGTTCCCGAGTTGGTGGTATTGATCTTTCATGGTCCCATGTTCTGTGATATACACATTGCACCAAAAGGTTCCACGATATACATTTCAATCCCCAGACTCCCCAAACTTCCAAATTTTCATTTCGTTTATGATGAGAACATGCAACCACTGCGTCATTCTATACTTAGCCAATTTCACACCTTATACTATCGCAAGTTCATGGGTTCACAAAAAATATCAAATCATATTCTGCTCTTGTCCATCCCCGCCACCCTCACACCATTCTGAATGCACATTTCCTATGATTTTAATGATAATAACTTACCATATAGGTTTGAAAGGATGATCATTAATAAGAAAAAGGCTCAAGGACATCTCCTATTAAAATGCACTTAAGAAGGATTTACGAAGGATTATATTAACACCCTACAACGTTTATTTTTAACATAATATGGAACAAGGGAACGTTCTCTTCAACTTATGGAAAAAAATTGACAACATTTATGTGGAGATACATTGAATATTTCTGGTCGCAAGGATCATATTTTTCAGTGGTCCAAAGCATATTATTATTATTTCTCATCCCCTTCTTCCCAGAAGGAAGTAATCTGGACGTCTGGAATTGCATGTGTAGGTTGTGTCCCAGAAGTTTTTGGTTGTAAGGATTTGGTCACCTAGTGCACTGAAAGATATATTCCAAGCCATTGAATAATTCATTTGTGGGGCCATTCCCCTATCTCTCTATCACCTCAGGTATTCCATAATATATTGAGACTTCCCGAGCCAATGCTCACCTTAGAGGGAGAATATTTTAGGGATTTCTTAAAGAAGCATGACAATGGATTGGACCTCTTACTTGAATTCCTAGATAACCTAGAGGTCGTCCCCAAGGACAACACGATATTACAATTTGGCTCATTTAAAAATCCCTTCTGGGAAATTGCATGGATTTTTACAAGGATAACAGGACAAGAAACTATAGGCAACATCTCTTGGATGATTATTTACATTCTATATTTTACGATAAAAGAACAAGACATCTTTGGTTGGGGTAAGTTTATTTCCATTGAAATCTCTTCCCAATTGTTGCAATACAAGAAGGAGAATAAATTGCTTATGTCATCTTATTTGGTTTTTACGATAGTGCAATGCTGTCAGTTCCTGAGATTATCTGTGTGTAAGAAGGTAAACTGTGAATTCGACTCAGTAACCTTCTAGTATCAAACATTATGGAGGCACAAGGCCTCCCAACATTTTTATGAAGTTTCTAATGATTTTGTCTCAGTTTTTAAAGATTTTATGTTTGGAAAGGACACTCCCCGAATGTTTGACCAGGTGAGTAAGTTCCTGAATAGGAAGAGGATACTAGAACAAATGGATAATTATAATGCTATAAGGATTTTTGGGTCCGACGAAAATCCTTCCTTACATGCCACATATCTGACAAAACATTTTTTTTCTGAAATAGCAAGGCATTACATTTTTTCCAGAGATTAACCTACGGAACATGCGACCTTCCCAAATTTCCCAAATTCACCGAGCAACTGGAGATGCTCTAGATAATTCTATTGGAGACCTTGAAGCAGAGAATGTCAGGTTAAAGGAGAGAATCAAATAATTGTAGGAAACTTTAATGCCTCTTCCAATACTTTCTAGTCCTTTAACAATGATTGGGCGTACCACACCTATGGAAAAATTAAAAGGATCGGCAAGCCTTCTCACATCGGCTCGGGTTTATGTGGAAAAGAATATTAGGAAAAGAATGGAACTAATTGCAGAATCTTGGATATTTCAAAGAGAATGGTATCTTTTGGAACGAGAGAACACGCTTTTCATGAATATATGTAGGTAGATTTGAAAAATGAGGAAAGTTTCTACCTCGATGCAGTTGTACCATTTGGTTTTAAAGTTACCAATATGACATAGTTGAGAATAAGAGAGGAGGATCTCTCTTCTCTGAACCAGATAAAACAACTAAATGCATGTTGGAAGGAAAAGGTTAAAAACTTGAATATTATTTCCCAAGCATGCAGCTAGGCCATAACCAGAAGAGAATAATTATTCAAGAAGCTAATTGAGATAGATCTAGCTGGCAGCACCAATGAGGTCCAAGATCCCAAATTGATACTCAATTCATTGTTCTTTAGAAAGCAAGCGTTTGAAGAACGAGTTGAGATATTTAAGGGGTTATCATTTGAAAAATTCTATGGCATTCTTGAATATAGTGAAGATGAAGTGGAAAACTGATTGGTTGATTATTCGATTAAAAATCAAGATATTGAATAATATTTGCAGAGCATTTCTATTTATCTAAGAGACTTGGAAGGTGAGCTCTTCAATATAAAAATATGGCATGAAATCAATGTGGTACCAAAGAGGAGCTACATCGAGGAGTGGTTTAAAAAGGATGTCGACAAACTTACTGATGAAAGCCAAAGGACGGTTGAGATGGTTCCTGTAACCGCCGAGGAAAGCCATACAAGGACATCAACAAGCAAGTGAAAAATGATGAGATAACATCATAGAAATTTCATACTTATCATTTCTTTCTATCTTTATCAAGTTCTTCATCCAGTTACTCCACCTCTTTAAATAGAAAGGTTTAACTGAAGATTGATAATTTCCTTTTTCTTATTTTTAGGTCTTGTTGTCTTTTTCCGCCCACTTTTTTCTTTCTATGAACTTCGTTCTTATACATATTTGATTTATGGTTCACGGGATCCCCAATCCCAGTCATTATGACAAATTCATTTTAATTTTAGAGAATATGTATTGAACTATATATTTTTTGGAAATTCCAAGAGAGCTATTTTGGGAATAATATCGACTATACTTGGTAACCCAATTTTTCTGAATATAAATTATTTGAGGTTGATCCATCATTATCTTCATTTGAGTTTCCCATGTATCACTCTGTCAAATTTCTCTTATGCATGTGGATCATTTTCTTTTAATTTTTATGTGATCATAAATATTTAGCCCTACTATGATGGATGTGAGGAATTTTTGTTTATTTTCTTTAAATGTATGAATGTGTGGTTTCTTGGTCCATTCTCATGAATGCTTTTTTTTAAGAAAACTAAAAAAAAAATCCATTTTATTTTATATCTATTTTACTCTCCTTTGACGGACTTCTATAAAATTCCCACATTTATAAATATCGAACAGAGGAGTACCACCTCTATAAAAACACAGGAGAATTTGCATCATCGTGAGGTTGTTGTTTTGGTCCTAACAGATTCAAGCATCAACACTTTTGTACTTTCAAGGGATGAGTAAGAGTTGTTCTTGGGTAAGTACCATGGGAAGGACAAGTGCATGGAATGAAGGTTATTTTTTTTATTTGTGCATTGATCACCGTCTATGCTTCTAGGACCCTCTATGTCACTTCCAACCATGTAGTAGGATGTTGCATTCTAACTTGTGCTCAAATAGCCTCCTTGAGACCACTCATGAAATATTCTTTATAGAAATAATCTATTAATTTCTTTGTAAATATAGCTAATTGCTAAAAGGTTTTCATAAAGTCTATGACTGAGCCTATTTTTTGTAACTTGGTAAGTTGCCCCAAATAGTGAGTATATTTCTCGAAATGTGCATAGACAACTTTAACAAATTGAATCCAAGTTATATAACCTACATATGATTTTTTATGCCATTTAAATCATTCCAGATCTAGATACAAAAACCTCACCTCGAGTTCCATCATGCCATTAGTAGTTTTTTGGAGGTAAAAGTAATGTTCAATCTAGGTGACCCATCCAAACAGGCCAGAACCATCAAATTTGTTGAGTTCCACCTTAGGAGAATGGTGCCATATGTTATTATCCATTGATCTATTATTTTGCAAACCCGATGAGGGTTTTGGGTGGTTAAATAGTATTGAGTGAGAAAATTCTTCCCGGTGTGGCTCAATGTTCTATGGAGTCCACTAGTTTTCTTTTGGTATGCCACAAGTTTGTGTATCCATCAAAATATTTTGTAATTTTTTGAAATTTTCATCCAGCATCTTATCCAATGTCGCATTGATCCCAATTATTTCATCATGAATTGATCCAGGTGGATATCGGTGGCCACCCACCTATTCCAACTGGCTCCTCATGTCCATTTCTTGTTTAGAACGTTCTTCTATATTTCTTTGTAATTGTGGGTTCTACACTTATGGGGCTCTCTGAAGCCCCACACATCCTTTAGGAGGATACGGGTGGCCTCTCACCTAATTCAACTGGCTTATTTTGTATGTTTTCCTATCATCACTTCTTGTTGTACTTTTGGGGCCGTTTTAGGGCCCTAAACATTGTTTTTTGTCTAGACAAAGTCAAATTTTGATGGAAGAATGTGTAGTTCTCTGAAATACCTTTCCAACGAGTTATCACTCTCCTAAAACGAAGGTCATATGCAAAAGTTATGGCCCTAAGAAGTTGAGGTACCAAATTACACCAACTTACCTATAGGGTCCACATGACTTTTGGCATTTCACCTTCTAGGGTTAGGTTTTTGGATGTCTAGGGTTTTGGAATTCATGAGTAATATCAAATATTCCTATGGCATCTCATTGTAATGCATTCTTCTTAGAAGGATGTGCGTAGAATCCATATCTCTTCTCAGAGATAGCTACCACCATTCGAGAATGTTTTCGGTTCTGCATTTTTATAGTTTCAACCTATTTCATTATTTAATAGAAGATATTGTTCACTAGATATTTGTGTTATTCTCCATATCTCTGTGTTTATTATATTCAATCTGTTAATCAATTCAATCTTCTCCTAAATCTGGATCAATGGTATCAGATCTATCTGCTCTTCATTTGCTTTTCTTCGTGCATGTCCCCGACAAGATATGGGTACAACAAGTTGGGACTCAAACCAATCGAGACATTACTAGATTGGTTGTGACGAGCCCGACAAAAAATTATGGGGGATGAAAAGAAATATGGTTGAGTAGGAGATCTTATTAAAATGTTGATCGAGGAATCCCTCGTGCGACAATAGAACGAAATGATGTACAAATTTGTGCAGGTCCTTCGATGGTTTCCCACAAGAGAAGCATCTTCATTAAGCAGTCATGCAACCCCCTTCAAGGTACAAGTAAATTTCAATATTTCATTATTTGAAGGACTAATAGATACAAATGTTGTAGATAAATGGTTGAATCTACTCGAGGGATATTTTTAGGTCCACAATTTTTTCGATAGGGAAAATATCACTTTTTCACTCCTCAAGGTTGTTCCCCATGTTAAATACTGGTGGGATACTTACTCTGAGCAAAGGGACATGGAGGAATATACAATGTTTATGGTGGCCCATGTTATCACCTGCTAATTTGTATTAATTTTTCCCAAAGCATCTTGTCCTTGTGCTATTTTTCCACTCAGACTTTCAAACATTTTCACTAGCTCCGTCAAACTCCCATCACCTAAATCCTTCACTCAACTAATCATCTAAAATAGTCATGTCCTCCATGAGTTAAAAAATTTGGCGAATATCCCAAACCTATATCTAGCCTTAATGCTTATCTAAATCCCTTAGTTTCATCACTTCATTCATTTTTACCCTTATTTTCATATTCCCGTTGAAAATAAAAAATATTCCTTTTATTAAGTACCCTCATCCTATCCACAACATCATGTGTTAAGCCTCATAAGCCCAAAGTCCTTAGAAAATAGAAAAAGGGTTTATTATTATTAATATAAATATTTTTATATTAAAATATTTATATTAATATTTAATTTATGGAATCACGTCAAATCATGGGCACGAATCTCAATTTATAATGTGGAAAATTCAAAGGTTGGATGGAGGGAGCACATACATATCAAGGATTGAAGTAGAGAGGAGGTTAATTATGTGAAGGCGGGCAGGGGAAAACTACCATGGTTTATTTGGTGGACACATGTTTTTACATGGAGCACATCAGAGGTAAAAGAAGTTTGGATTAAACCACTCCAGCCAAAGCCCGATGTAACAAATGCACCATTTATCATATGTTTAATGTGCGACATTTTTTCTTGGAGTGCATTTCAACAACAAATATGGAATTTCTAATAAATGAAATTCCTCCTCACAATGAAAAGGTTTTACGAGGGCAAGATTCATGTTTTACAAATTAAAGAAATTAATGTTTATTTCCATGAAAAAGATTTAAATAGGAAGATGCACGTGAACGAAGACTTGGATAATTCTTTATCCAAAGATTTACAGGAGTAAAAGAAGAAGATAAAAGGTATTTTACCAACGACGGTAAATTGGAAAAAACACACAGTAAATGTTTTTTCATAGTGAAACTGTAAGTTGGAAAAACATAACACAGTAAATGTTTTTCATGTGAAATGGAACAGTAAATTTTTTTAACAGTGAAATGGTGAATTGGGAAAAACAAGACATGGTTTTAAAAGAACCACTGGCATGAATTAAATTATGGAAATTTAATTCTACAGGATAGAAAATATTTGGGAATTATTTTTATTTAAAATATATTATTCCCAAATGTTTAATGAGAATATGGATAAATGCAATTATATTTGAAATAATATGAGTGACATTTCAAAGAGAACATAACAGAGGAAGGAGCTAGAGCGTCAAAGGAATCTGTAGGGATCATGAAACATTTTTTCTAAAAACTCTCATTTGTAATCATTGTAGAAGCTGAAACGTTTCATTTAAGTTATTGTAACCAGTTGCACACTGAAGGAACTCAAATTGTATAAGTTTTAGAGGTTTTGAGTGTATTAATGGAGGGCAGAAGTGCAAGGGCACAATTCTAGTGGTTCTGAACTCTAACATAATTTTCTGGAACTGAATTGATTATAAATGCAACAACTTTGAAGTCTCTATGAAAATATTCTAAGGGTGGTGATATGAGATTTGTTTCCCTTCGTCGTATGTATTTCCTGTGTTTGCTTAATTCCATTTACACTGTCTTCTATTTAAATTGGAGATTTAAAGGCCCAGAATTCATCATTTGATGCTCTTAGCTTAAACAATTTAAACTGTGTGATTGTCTTCTTAACTAATTCAGAATTCATTTCAGTAATGCTCTGATGCAATTATTTGTTTTCTTTATCTTCTCACACTCTATTTAAATTTAAGGATATCTCAGATTCATCGCCTCATTTAGCCTTTATCCTTTGGAGAATTCTACCAACTGATCATTTTTTTCATTTCACTTTCAAAATTTTGACTCCATAGCCCTGAGTGTTCCTCCCCTTCATTGCCAACAACTTGATTTAAAAACCCCAAAACAAACCAAATCTAGCCACCAATTTCCAAATAAGTATCAAGTGACATGAGAGAGCCCTCTCTGAGTTGAGAAGGCTAGTGCCTCATATCTAAAGCTGGTTGAAACAGTTACCTCCTTCGTTTGTCTATTCAGCTGGAAAAAATTTACCGAGTGCTAACAACCCCTACATGGGATTCCTTTCGGGATGCCATTAAATAAAAGTACTACCCTATTGGAAGCTACAAGGACTAGTACACTAGATGGACCACACTATGTCAAGAAAAGGACCAAATAGTACCACACTTCACCAATATTTTCCATACCCTACGCACCAAATTGGGTATCAAATACTATGAGTGTCATCTGGTGCTCAAATACCACGACTGTTTTCATAGATACATTCAAATAGAAATGGAGTTCCTGGACATCGCCTCCTTGGGCAAGGCTTATAGATATGTTTTCAAGATCGAGCATAAATGGCAAGAGTTTGGATCTGCAAACCCTTCACAGCTAAAGTAGGGAAAACGAAGCCCCAACTCACACAGCAAGGAACCAATTCAATATGGTATCCCTCATGACAACCATTCCAAGCCACAACACAAGAAGGGTAATGAGAAGACGAAGAAGGACACAAGAAAATGGTGTGAGCACCATAGAATTTCTTGGCACAACACCGAAGAATGCCACTCCAAGTAGTCCCTCGTGGTCAAGCTGAAGGCTTCCGAGTCAGAGGTCGATTATGATTCTGAGTCAAATCCTGAAGGAGGGAAGCGGATTATCGATCCACTATTACTACCACCAAATTTCGTCCAAGCAAACCAAAAGAACCAAAGGAAGGGGAATGCCTCTTTCACTTGCAGATGTGGGTTAAGGGGGCTTTGATTCATTTCATTGTTGACAACGGTAGTCAGAAAAACCTAATTTTAGCAGAGGTTGTCAAGAAGTTGGACCTACCAATGACACTGCACCAGCAACCCTACACCATCTATTGGCTTCGCCAAGGAAGATATATCTATGTCAACCAACAATGTCATATTCCCTACGACATCAAGCCTTTCAAAGATGAGGTACTGTGTGATATTGATCCCCTTGAATTTTGTGATGTTCTTTTAGGACAACCATATTTGTGGAAGAGTCATGTTGTGATTCTAGACCCTGAAGTGTTATTATTACTTTGGGTAGACAATTGTACAAGATCCCATAGGTAGCACCGCCTATTGTTATTTCTTTAATATCTTCAAAGCAATGCAGTAAGGTAATTTCACAGACCAGGAAGTTTGTCTTCTTTGTGATCCATGTTCACAGTAAGCAAAAGGTCGTCTCCACATACGTGGCCTCTACACAACACCTCTCTTTACAGTAGAAGCAAGTGGATAGGATCATGGAAGAATATAGATAAATCTTCTCCCCACCTAGAGGGGTACCGATACACTGCTAATTCAAGCATCAAATTGATATGACCCCCGACGTACCTCTACCTAATGGATCATTCTATCGGTGCTCGTTGATGGAGAATGAAGAAATCAGGCATCAGATTCGATAGCTTCTTCAAAAGGGGCACATCATACCTAGGTCCTCCCCTTGCGGAAGCCTGATTGTACTGGTGCAGAAGAAGGACGGGACTTGGTGACTCTACATTGATTACAGAGGCTTAAAAAAAATCATAGTCGAGAACCACTACCCCATTCCCAGAATTGATGAACTTCTTGGCCAACTCAAGGGGGAAAATTTATTCAGAAATATTGACCTAATCCTAGCTAGCGCTAGTTTCCCATTGAACCAAATGATGTATGGAAGACAACCTTCAAGTCTACAGAAGGTCTCTATGAATGGCTAGTCATGCCCTTTGTCTTAACAAATGCACCAGCCACTTTCATGAGCTTGATGGATGATGTATTATGATGAGGTTGATGGATGATGTATTGAGACCCTTCACCAAATCCTTTGTGGTGCTATATTTGGATGACTTCCTCATCTTTAGCAGAATGTGGGAGGAGCACATGCGGCATATTCAATAGGTTTTGAGCACTCTATGACAACAGAAGTTGTATGCCAACTTGGAAAAATGATCTTTTGGAATGAACAAGTTCCAATACTTGGGCTACATTGTTGATGAGCATGGGGTACATGTTTATCCATCTAAGATCCAAGTCATCCTTGAATTTCCTACCCCAAGCACACTAACCTAGCTTTAGATCTTTTTGGGACTAGCCAACCTCTACCAACGGTTCATGTTTGGATTCCCCCATATTGCATGGGCCCTCATCCAGGTGACCAAGAGTGGTGGCAGGGCCAATTTCGTGTGGGGGAAGGAGAAACAAAAAGAATTTGATGATCTAAAGCATCGCTTGTGCTCAGCTCCAATACTCTCCTTTCTCAATCTACAACAACCATTCGATATTCAAACTGATTCCTATGACTATGTTGTGGGTGCAGTTCTCACTCAGCACGGGCATCTGGTGGCATACCATAGTGAGACACTCTCCAATACTGTCCAAAAATACCCCACCTATGACAAAGAAATGTATTCCATTGTAAAAGCTGATCATCAATGGAAACATTACATTATGGAGAAAGAAACAATCATACACATTGATCACAAGCCTCTGCAGTTCAAACAGACATAGGGAAAATTGCAAAACAACCACCATCAAAAGTGGTCCACCTACCTGCAACAGTTTCATATCAACATAAAGTATAAGACATGTATCTCCAATTGTGTCGCTGACTGCCTCAGTTGGCCCCCTGTAGCTTCCCTCACCACTGTGCTCCATTCCTGTGGACATGAAGCATCTGAGTGGCCCCAACCTTATCAGCAAGATCCGGACTTTGCCACCACATATCAACTCTTGGGTACAGGCACAACTATCACTTATTTTCACATTCAAGACAGACTCTTATGCCACCTGGGCCATTTCTATGTTCCTACAATCGAGCGTGCAAAGATGATTTGGGAAGCCCACTACAGTCGGGTGGCAGGAAATTTTGGCGTGGAAAAAATTGTGGTCGTTCTTTAGAAACATTTTTATTGGCAAAAACTTCGACAGGATGCCAACAAGTATATCAAATCTTTCACTTCATGTGCCATTTCCAAGCCAACCATCAAGAAGAAAGGCTTATATACCCCTCTTCCTATTCCTGAGAAACCTTGGGAATCCATCTCAATGGATTACATGTCTATCTTTCCATCCACCAAGCAAGGAAATGACTGTGTATTTTTGGTCGTTGATCGGTTTTCAAAGATGGCCATCCTCACATCTTGTAAGAAGAATGTCACAATGACATATACTGCCAAGATATTCTTCGAATGAGTGTGGGTCCACTTTGGGATACCACAGACCATCATCTCTGACTGAGAAAATAGGTTCCTCAACACCTTTTGGTCAAGTCTCTTGTCTCTATTGGACACCAAGCTCAAAAAATCCACTACTTTCCACCCCCAAACCGATGGCCAAACAGATTTCATCAATCAGATGATTGTGCACATCCTGTGCATGTATAATTCTAAGCATCCACGTACATGGGATGAGAGTCTCCCCTATGTCCAACACATTTACAACAATACTCTCCATAGTTCCACCAACTATATCCCATTTCAGGTGGGTCTAGGATTCCAACCCTTGGGACCCATTGATGTTGCACTTCCTCTTGCCACTGCACAGACAAACTCTTCCCCTAATAATTCTGCGATCGAAAAATCCACCAGATTGTTTGAGTGGATTCAGCACATCCGCCAACAGGTCCAAGAGATTTTGTAGAAATCCAATGCTAAGTACAAGCAACACCATGATCAACATAGGGTACCACACTAGTTTCAGGTTGGAAACAAAGTTTGGTTACATCTGCAGAAGGAGCATCTCATTGGGCCCAATTGAAATCTTTGCCCACTTCATTATGGGCCTTACACTATCACCAAGGCTATGGGTAGCAATGCTTTTGAGCTCATCACTCTACCCTTCCTTTGTCTGCATCCAGTATTCAATGTGGACCTCCTTCGGCCATATTTTCCACCATTATTGGACACTTATAATATCGCAAAAAAACTAACACCAACAAAGCTCAACCCTGACTACATGGAACAAGCATCCACTAATCAGATCGCGGACACTCAGGTCAAGGGCACTCGCGAGAAATGGATCCAACTTTATTGGGTTTTCAAGGCAGGGAAACTCCTACACCAAGGCAAGTGGATCACCTAGGGAAAAATCTAGCAGACATTTCCTCACCTGATGGGGGAACTCAATGCAATGGATACCATTTCTTCCTAAGGGGGGAGGATTGGTCCAGGTCGATATTGGTGGCCACTCACCTATTCCAACTGGCTCCTCGTTTCTGTTTTTTGTTCAACACATTTTTTTGTATTGCTTTGTAATTGTGGGTTCTACACTTCTGGGGTTCTCTGAAGTCCCACACATTCTCCAAGTGGATACGAGTGTCCTCTCACCTAATCCAACTGGCTTATTTTGTATGTTTTCATCTCAGCACATCTTGTTGTACTTCTGGGGCCCTAAACGTTGTTTTCTTGTCTCACCACATTTAAACTATAGAAAAATTTAGAGTTTGATAGTGGCATGTGTATTTCTCTAAAATACCTTTCCAACGGGCTATCACACACCTAAAATGAATGTCGTATGCAAATTTTACGACCCTAGGAAGTTGAGGTACCAAATTACACTAACTTACCTATAGGGCTCACATGAATTTTGGCATTTCACCTTCTAGGGTTAGGTTTTTGGATGTCTAGGGTTTTGGCATTCATGAGTAATATCAAAAAGGCCTATAGATCCTCATTTTAATGCATTCTTCTTAGAAGGATGTGCGTAGCAGCCACATCTCTTCTCAGAGATAGCTACCACCATTTGAGCAAGTTTTCAGTTCTACAGTTTTACAGTTTCAACCTATTTCATTATTTAATAGAAGATATTGTTCACTGGATATTTGTGTTATTCTCCATATCTCTGTGTTTATTGTATTCAGTTTGTTAATCATCTCATTCCACTTCTAAATATGGATCAGTGGTATCATAATGGTTTTCTCTTAATTTATTGTTCTTCGTGAATGTCCCCGAAAAGATCTGGGTACAAGAAGTTGGGACTTGAACCAATCGATCCATTACTATATCGGTCGTGCCAAGCCCGACAACAACCCATGGGGGACGAAAATAAATATGATGGAGTAGGAGATCCTATTAAAACTATGCTCGAGGAAGTCCTCACACGACAACAGAATGAAATGATTGACAACTTCATGCAGATCCTTCGACAACTACCCATATGAGAAGCATATTCATCAAGCAACCATGCAACCCCTTTCAAGGTATAGGAAAATTTTGATATTCCATTATTTGAAGGTCTTATAGATGTGGATGTTGTAGATAAATGGTTGAATCTGCTTGAAGGATATTTTTCGGTCCATAATTTTTCTGATAGGGAAAATATTACTTTTTCACTCCTCGAGGTCATTCCCAATGTTAAAGACTGTTGGGATACTTACTCTGAGCAAAGGGCCATGGAGGAATATACAATGTTTATGGTGGCCCCTACATGGGATTCCTTTTAGAACACCATTAAATAACAATACTACCTTGTTGGAAGCTATGAGGACCAATACACCAGATGAACCACCTTACGTCAAGAAAGGGACCAGACAGTACCAGAATTCACCAATATTTTTCATAACCTACGCACCAAATTGGGTATTAAATACTTTGAGCTTCACATGGTGCTCAAATATCGTGGTTTTTTTCATATATACATTCAAAACAAAATGGAGTTCCTGGACATCACCTCTTTGGCCATGAATTATAGATACGTTATCAAGATCGAGCAGAAATTTAAGCAGAAATGACGAGAGTTTGGATCTGCAAACCCTTCATAGCCGAAGCAGGGAAAATACATCCCCAACCCACATAGAAAGGGACCAATTCGATATGGCCACCCTCAGGACAACTAGTCCAAGTCGCAACATAAGAAGGGAAATGAGAAGACGAAGAAAGAATGGGAAAATGGTGTGAGTACCGTAAATTTCCTTGGCACAACATCGAAGAATGTCACTCTAAGAAGTCCCTGGTGGTCGAGCTAAAGGCTTCTGAGTCAAAGGTCGATTCTGATTTCGAGTCAAATCCTGAAGGAGGGTAGAAAATTATCAATTTTGAACCTAGTTCCACTGTCTCTACCACCAAATTCTGACCAAGTGAACCAGAAGAACCAGAGGAAGGGGAACGCCTCTTTCACTCGTAGATGTGGGTCAAGGGGGCTCCGATTCATTTCATTGTCGAAAGAGGTAGTCAGAAGAACCTTATTTCAACAGAGCTTGTCATGTATTTGGACTTGCCAATGACACTCCACCCACAACCCTACACCATCGGTTGGCTTAACCAAGGAAGAGATCTTTGTTTCCACCAACGATGTTGTCTTACCTATGACATGAATCCTTTCAAATATGAGGTACTGTGTGATATTTCTCCCCTTGAAGTTTGTGATGTTCTTTTAGTACAACCATATTTGTGGAAGCGTCATGTTGTGTATGATTCTAGACCCCGCAATGTTATTATTACATTGGGTAGGAAATTGTACAGGATCCCAGAGGTAGAGCCGCCTACTGCTATTTCTTTAATCTCTACTAAGCAATACAGTAAGGTCATTTCACAAAATAGGAAGTTTGTCTTCTTTGTGATCCATGATCACAGTAAGAAGAAGGTCGTTGCCACGTCTGTGGCCTCTACATAGAACCTCTCTTTATAGTAAAAGGAAGTGGACGCGATCATGTAAGAATACAGAGACATCTTCTCCTCACCTACAGGGGTACCAACACACTCCCAAGTCAAGCATGCAATTGATCTGACACCCGATGCACCTCTATGTTTGCACTCTTTTCGTCGATGTGTGAGAAAAAAGTGAGTGCTTACATGCCTAGTTGGGCTCTGCTAGTCATGACAGCTGTATGGTAAAAGGTTAGAAAGAAAACAACTAAGCTATTAACAAGAATTAAACAAAAACTAA